>JBAJNP010003604.1:0-38516 GCA_036877545.1 Yasuhikotakia modesta | reverse complement strand
ATAGGCTTTGTTTTACAATAGGCTTTTTAACAGTAATAAAAAAAATTTAACAGTGGCCTTTTTAGTCACTTCCCCTATTGAAACCAACACAAAAGTGACCTTAAATTTATATTCTAAAACCAAATATCTAACCCAATGATGATTTAGTTGTCATTTTGAATTTTTTGTTTAAAAAAATTATATTTACAATTTTAGATTACTTTGAGTCAAAATCAAAAGTTGAGTCAAAAAAGTGAACATGTTTCTAAAATGTTAAATTCTTTAATCAGTGTCCACAAGCTGATCTGTGATCAGCTTGCTCTAAACAAAAAACAGTCCAAGGGTGTGAATTTCTTAGAAACTGGATTGGTATCAACTGCCATGGGATTTGTAAATCCTGTAATACCTGGAGTTTAAGATAACAGCATTTATAAATGTGAAAACATGGTTGACTGCACAAAATCCTCCTAAACCCCAGAACTGGTCATCTCTAAGAATAGCTATTGAGCTTTAAATCTTAACATCAGATTACCCTATCTTAAATCTGTTTTCTGTCGGCTGGACACTGTATTTAATTTAAACACAGTAAAATGTAATTGAAATACTCAGTCCAATTTAATTTCTTATTTTTAGTTAAATAAATTAATCATAATCTGACTAGCTAGCTAACCTGTTGTGCTGGCTGCATACCTTACATTACAAACCATGTGGTTGCTGTCAGTTCAGTGTTCTATGTGTGTTCAAATATATATATTTATATATTTGCTTATTTCTCATGGGACAGGAAAGCCTGCAATCGCTCACAGAGACATAAAATCAAAAAACATCCTTGTTAAGAAGAATGGAATGGCTGTGATTGCTGATCTTGGCCTGGCTGTAAAACATGACTCCAGCACCAACACAATTGACATTCCTATCAACCACAGAGTAGGCACCAAGAGGTTAGACCACCTTTCTCTTCGTCATTAAGATTTGAGACATATAAAAATCTGAGAATTATTAATTATGCTTGATTCTTTAAAATTCTGTTGCTTGGTGACTATGCACGTTTTCTAAGTTTGGGGATTACAGATTACACTGCTCAAAAAATAAAGGGAACACTAAAATACAGTGGGGCAAAAAAGTATTTCGTAAGTCACCAATTGTGCAAGTTCACCCACTTAAAGATGAGAGAGGCCTGTAGTTTTCATCATAGGTAAACTTCAACTATGAGAGACATAGTTGGGAAAGAATCCAGGAAAAGAATCAGGAAATCATGTTGTTTGATTTTTAAAGAATTTATTTACAAATTATGTTGGTATTTGGTATACATATTGGTATACAAAGTATTTGGTCAATAAAAGTTCATCTCAATACTTTGTTATATACCCTTTGCTTGCAATGACAGGGGTGATGTTTTGGGGCTATCGCTGGGCAACACAGACTTTCAACTCCCTCCAAAGATTTTCTATGGGGTTGAGAACAAGGGACGGTCTACAATTTTGTTTCTGATGTCCTTTAACAGCTCTTTGGTCTTGGCCATAGTGGAGTTTGGAGTGTGACTGTTGTGGACAGGTGTCTTTTATACGGATAATGAGTTCAAACAGGTGCCATTAAAACAGGGTAACGAGTGGAGGACAGAGGAGCCTCTTAAAGAAGTTGTTACAGGTCTGCGAGAGCCAGAAATCTTGCATGTTTGTAGATGACCAAATACTTATTTTACCATGGGATTTACCAATTAATTAATTAAAAATCCTACAATGTGATTTCCTGGATTCTTTCCCCCATTTCTCTCTCTCATAGTTGAAGTGTACCTATGATGAAAATTACAGGTTTCTCTCATCTTTATAAGTGGGAAAAATTGCATAATTGGTGACTGACTGAATTCTTTTTTGCCCTATTGTAACACATCCTAGATCTGAATGAATTAAATATTCTTATTAAACACTTTATTGTTTACATAGTTGAATGTGCTGAAATCACACAAAAAATTATCAATGGAAGTCAAATTTATTAACCCATGGAGGTCTGGATTTGGAGTTACACTCAAAATTGAAGTGGAAAAACACATTACATGCTGATCCAAAGGTAATGTCCTTAAAACAAGTCAAAATGAGGCTCAGTAGTGTGTGTGACCTCCACGTGCCTGTATGACCTCTTCTGAGGGATCTCCTCCAAGACCTGCACTAAAGCATCCGCCAACTCCTGGACAGTGGTATGTGCCGTTGGTGGATGGAGCTGTGCTGGATTGGATTCAGGTCTGGGGAACAGGCGGGCCTGTCCAAAGCATCAATGCCTTTGTCTTGCAGGAACTGCTGACACACTCCAGCTACATGAGGTCTAGCATTGTCTTGCATTAGGAGGAACCCAAGGCCAGCCACACCAGGATATTGTCTCACAAGGGGTCTGAGGATCTCATCTCGGTATGTAATAGGACTCAGGCTACCTGGAGAGCTCATGGGGGGCTTTGCGGCCCTCCAGAAATGCCACCCCACACCATTACTGACCCACTGCCAAACCGGTCATGCTTGCATGATGTTTGCGGATGTTGCAGGCAGCAGAACATTCTCCACAGCGTCTCCAGACTGTGCTCAGTGTTACATGCTCAGTGTGAACCTGCTTTCATCTGTGAAGAGCACAGGGCACCAGTGGCGAATTTGCCAATCTTGGTGTTCTCTGGCAAATGCCAAATGCCCTGCATGGTGTTGGGCTGTAAGCACAACCCACACCTGTGGACAACGGGCCCTCATTCCACCTCATGGAGTCTGTTTTTGAACGTTTGAGCAGACACATTTATGGCCTGCTGGAGGTCATTATGCAGAGCTCTGGCTGTGTTCCTCCTGTTCCTCCTTGCACAAAAGTGGAGGTAGCAGTCCTGCTCCAATGGCCTCCTCCACGTATCCTGATGTATTGGCCTGTCTCCTGGTAGCGCCTCCATGCTTTGGACACTACGCTGACTGACACAGCAAACCTTCTTGCCACAACTCGCATTGGTGTGCCATCCTGGATGAGCTGCACTACCTGAGCCACATGTGCGGGTTATAGACTCCGTCTCATGCTACCACTGAAGTAAAAGCACCACCAACATTTAAAAGTGACCAAAACATCAGCCAGAAAGCATAGGAATTGAGAAGTGGTCTGTGGTTACCACCTGCAGAACCACTCCTTAACTGGGGATGTCTTGCTAATTGTAGTAGTGTGCTTGACCTGGAGTTACATTGTGTTGTTTAAGTGTTCCCTTTATTTTTTAAGCAGTGTATATTTTGTCACCAAGAAACAATGACTGCTACAATGAACACCTCTGATGAAGAACTAGTTGCTGCTGTAGGTTTTATTGTACAACTGACAAAGTTTGTACATGGCATTGAATCTTAAAAATATATTGACAGTTCTTTTGAAACACAAAATATATTTTAGCATGTGGCCTAAATGTCAAATTTTAGATTAAACTTTCCCAATGTAATGTGAAAAATATGGCTAGTTGGGGTCTTCCTGTCTAAGTGAGTCGTTCTGTGTTCTTGGACAGAATAAGATGACTAAGACTTTGCACTGATGGACAAATGTCTGGCTCTGAGATACACTTCATCCATTTAGCAATTAATATAATTAAAAACACAATTATAATGACTCATGTTTAAACTAAAAACATGTAATATTGTTTGTGGAGAAACAGAAATGTAAAATCTGTTATGTTATATATCACTGTGAACTGCACAGTGTATCTATAGTGTTTGTCTATATATTTGCATGTGTCATTGTTTGCATTGCTTGATATGTAGGTTAATGCATTGTGGTTTGGGTAAATTAATTTGTGTGTTTGGGACTGCAGGTATATGGCCCCTGAGATCCTGGATGACTCTATAAACATGGGCAGCTTTGAATCATTTAAGCGAGCTGATATCTACTCACTGGGATTGGTATTCTGGGAACTTGCCCGCAGATGTTCTGTCCAAGGTGACTTATTGTTGGTATAAAACCAATAGTAAAAATATTTATGATCAATATTTCTTTTGCTTTTATGTATCATCTTGTTTTTATATTATTTTAAAATCTATTTTATTTTAATTTTTTTGTAAGATTGCCTTTTTGGCTGCTTAAACAAGATAACTTAGGAGGCAACATTTTCAAATTGCTGACCTTTTGTTCTTATAATGTCAGTGAAAACTATTTAAGGTTTTAACTGCATTATAATGACAAGATACATCATATATAAACTGTTTAAAGTGTTACAACTGTTGCTTGTCAGACTGTACAGAAATGATACAAACTTTACATTGTGAGATCAGTTACCATTAATACCACAAAAGTCAAGATTTGAAAAATAGACCCAAGCAAATGGACTCATCTTTTGATGAGTACAGTTTTACACCTTTAGTCTGTGAAACTGTTTGATGATGGCTGTAATATTTATTGCATTATGCACTAATATTTTTTAATATTACTGTTATAAATCACCTTTTGGATTCTTTATCCAATTTAATCTCCAGTGCCTAAAAAGAAATAAATGCATCAGATAAATGCACAATAAACAATGTTGACCTACCCAAATAATAAACAATGTAATAAATACAGAACTGAGATCAGGCAATTAGGTGGAAGAATGTATTCAGTTCCTATAAGTGTCATGAAGGGAGTAGAGACGAGAGGCGAATCCATGCACAGGTTTCTTTTATTTTGAGACATGGTCAAAACAGGCAAGGTCAAACACAGGTAGACTGGAACAAATAAGGCAAATCCAAAACTCGAAAATCCAGAAATGAAGCAAGGGTCGGGGCAGGCAGCAATAATCCAAAAACTAGAGGGCAGTCCAGGATCAAAAGCCAAAAATAACAGAAACCACAAGGAATACAGGAAATTACTAGAGACACAAGGAAAAGGCAAAACAATACTTCACACCTTCCTGTTTGCTGGGCCTCTCTTTTATGGCCTTCAAACAGGAAGATGCTGCATAGGAAAGCAGAGGGAGCAAGCTCAGACAGTCCCGGGGTGAGGACTCCCTCTGCTGGCCTGGCGTAACAATAAGTACCAATAGTTCAGAGTATACGCTTCGTAGAAGTGCTGATATCCTTAGATGTCGATCTATAGCTGAGTCAGCACCTTCATATTGGGAACAGAATGTGTGTGCTACAACATCAACTGTGGATATTCATGTGCAGTGTGTAATTTGTGTAATGCTTGTATGCGTCTTATACATAGACTGAATAATGAATTAAACACAATCTGCATTGACGCATGTGGTAGGATTCACAGATCTAATGGCAACTAACTCTGAAGCTATCACACAACATCACTGCTCTAAAAACACTATCTGCCTGCAGTTTCAGATCTGCTTCTTATATAGCCCTCAGGACAGTAAAACACACCACATTCAACTACCGCTTTCATCTATTGCTGTACCTGATATTGCGTTAGTATCTCGAAATTGTGAGACTTTTACACAATGGTGAACCACAATCATATGCAGAAGAGAAATGGTGACTAGAATAGAAAAAACTCGCAATAAATTTTGATCTGTGCTGTTATTGTTTTTTAATTTGGCTTTCTCATGGGAAAGGCCACACTGGAGGACTGTGCCTCAAAGTTTCAGACACTGTCAGAACATTATTGGAGCAAATTTTGGCCTAGGATTGCAGGAGTTTAAAATTTTGTTTCAAACAGCCAAGTTATGACCAAAAATATTCTTTTATTCTGTGTGTCTTAAAATGCTAGTATAAGTCAGTATTCTTTAAAGAAATGTGACCAACTCAAAGGAGACAGTTTTCTTTGCTCTTTTGAGATACTTAAATATGTTTTCAATAATATTACTTGCATTGTCCTCCTTTGCAGGTATTCATGAAGACTTTCAGTTGCCTTATTATGACCAAGTGCCATCTGACCCATCAGTTGAGGACATGAGAAAGGTGGTGTGTGAACAGAAACTCCGACCCAACATTCCTAATCAGTGGCAGAGCTGTGAGGTGGGTGTGATAAATGTACCAATGTGTGGCATTCACATGGCACTCCCATATTATTGTATGTGTATATTATATGTGAGTGAATGGCACACATTTAGTAGCGTGAATATGACAGTGGAGTATACAATATACAAAAACAAACAAACTATACTATGGTAAGAAAATTAAAAATAATTAAATACAAAAAGAAAACACAGAACCTAACAACAAATCTAGAAAAAAGGCATTATTGAATAGAAAAAAGCTGGTGCTGCTCTGCAAGCATTAGGTCTTACTTTCCCAGCTCGCAGTACTTCTCATACAACTCTCACCACTTCTACATTTTCAGTGAGCAGCAGAGAAAAGAGCTGCTGGTTAGAATATACTGGGTGACAATTTAATACAAAAACAATGCATTTCCTTGAAAGACATAACTATCTGTCTGAATATGTCTAAGTCAAAATACTTACAGTGGCAAAACAGTCACATCATAATTTTACATTATATAATATATATTATGAATGTAATGCTACATTTCTTTTGAAGGTTAATGCAGGATATGATCAGATATTTTTTTCAGGGCAAGTCAACTTATTTTAACAAGGATAAAATGCAGTTTTTATTATTATTTTTTATCTTTGTCAAGAATAAAATATCAAAATGTTTTAAATATTTGAAGTATAAAATGTTTTAATATTAAAAATGTTGCCCTTAATAAATAATTACTCATGTTTGTTTATTTTAGGCACTGAGGGTTGTGGGTAAGATAATGCGGGAGTGCTGGTATGCCAATCCAGCAGCTCGCCTGACTGCCTTGCGTGTCAAGAAAACTGTATCTCAGGTGACTGTGATAAAGGATCTTAAAGAGTAAACCAGCGGCCTGGTGAAACATTTTGCAAATGCTTAGTGTGAAATGCCAAAGAATCGTGAGGCTTAATATATAAAGAATATATAAAGAAGCCTATTCCTGTCACTGGAGCGTTTAAATAATTAATCAATGAGTGTGTGCTTTGTCTTTTAGCCTGTAGATGGCGCTAGATTACATGTGTACAAATACAGTATACCGCTACCTCAACTGATCCTGTAAGTGCCAAATGCGTTGAGCTACATAAGTTGCCATTTATTGTTGCTTTGTGTCCTTTCTAAATTTTCATTGTCCCCAAAACATTTATTTTGAATATTTAAAGATACCTATAAGTTTAGTTCACTCAAAAATGAAACGTGATGAACATTTTCTTTAGTGGAATGGTAAGATTTTTTTTTTTAGCTGAAACCATGGTTCTTTGTGATTCAGAAATCTCTTTGCTATCTCTTTGAGAGTGAAAAAGCAGATACAAGCAACATTAAATACCAGTGGTTCCCAATTAATAATATATGTTCTGTTAAGGTATTCTGTGATGTATTAAATGTGTGAACATTATGAAGCGTTCATGCAAATGCATGAAGGGTTCTCATTATTGTAAAGCTCCAGAAAGAGGTAGGTAAATGAATAATAGGAAGCATGAAAGACTAAAACAAACATGGTGACACACTGGTTCCACTGAATAACACTGAATCTGTTTTGTAACTGCATGTTTTGTCACAACACTAGTCATGAAACAGATTGAAAGCAATGAGATAACTAGAGCCAGCATGGTGCCATATTTTGTCTTTCATAGAAATTGTTACATTCTATTCAAACACACCATTTCAAAATACTGTGAACAATTCACTGCCATTTTAAGGATGGAAGAGCCAGATAATTTAATATAACTGACTGTGTTCAGCACCTATGATGCCTAAAGGGTAATTTATGGACAAAATATAATTTTGCATGGTCTTTAAGTTGATTTAAGTAATGTGGCTCTACATGTTTCTACATGAAACATGTGACGTTTCTAACACAGACCGATCATTTCATATTTTATGAATCACCAAACACCACAGTTTCAGCAGAAATCTAATTTTTTCTTGTTCTCACTATCACTAAATTTAATGAAGATATGAAATCAATTTAAATGCGGTTCACCCAGATGTCCCAGCATTATCCATGAGTGATTACATTTAGACCTTTTTTAAACTGGCCATGCATAAACACCTTTGGGGGGAAAAATCAGTTTAAGAGTTTAGACTGCTATGTGAACAAATAAATTATAAGACAACTGTTTGCATCTACAGTGAAATGATCAAATGCTCAGGCTGTAAATGACAATTTACTATGCCCAACACTCCTTTACCTGCCTTTCATCAAGGACATCTGGGCGTCTGTTACATCAGCTTACATCATTAGCTTAAATGTATATAAAGACCTAAACTTTCAAATAATGACCAAAAGTATTTTTTATACTTCAAAAACCACATTTTAAAGCTTTACATCAAACTTTATATAATTGGTCTTCAAAAGGAAGCCAAACTGCAAGTTGTGTTTTTCTTATTGAGAATATTTATCTATTGGTTTTGATTGTACTGAAGGATGATTTCCTGTAAACCCTGTTACTTTAAATTTAAAGTGAAAAAGGTAGTGTTTTGCTTTTACACAGTTTTGTGGGACAGACCCAGATGTGTGTTTTAATGATTGCATTATGAAAAATAAACGCATAATCCAAAGCCTTTGAACCACATTTAAAGACATTCGGCATGCCAATATGAAATACATGCCTATTAGGATTGTGTATATTTTGTACTATATTAATACTTAGCATTTGATTTCAATATTGCACTAGACAAGGGCCCCAGAATAATTATAATAATAATAATTAATAAAATATATATAATTTATAAAATATTAAAATATCAATAAATACTTAAACAACACATAATGCAACAGTTTTCAAGAAATCGAATGCCCCTGCATACATGTAAATACAGGAGTAAATAACCATGAGTGCATTATAAGTTTAATGTTGCAACATCAATTAAATACATATAGAGTAGCTAGTACATTCTTGTCTTTAAGTTAAACTTTTCATCAAATACAAATTTGTATTTAAAATGACCTGTTTCCATGTGACACTTAGTGTGGTTGTTTGGTTGGGTTTTTTAGAACCATATGCATTATAAATTTTAGAACATATAATGCTTTCATCAGAAAGTGGTATAAGGGTATGTGTCTTCTGTCCAGGCCGAAATCATCATTCTTGTTATGAACGTTCAGGTCTTTGGGCAGAACATGTCTGTCTGCTGACTCCTTGGAATAAATATGCAAATTCAATATTTATTCAGTCTTTACCAAAGAATCAGTGTTTTTATCAAATGTAGCCTGTTTATGAAAGTGGCATCCATAAGAAAGTTTTATCCAGATTCAACCATTTTGTAACGTATTAAACCTTTAGATAAGGCCTAGAGTAGTACTTGAAAGAAGCCTAAACTATTAAGCTTCTAAATGCAAATATGCACTAACTAACTAATTAAACTGATGCTTTTAAAGTTGTAACCCATTTGGTTAGTTTTGCAAAATATTTCCAAAATGCATTGCCAATAAATTTGTATTATATAATGATATTGATTTTCATTGGGGTATTTTATCATCTGGACAGCAGTCTCTAAGGACAGAAAACAATGTGTATTGTTCTTAAACATTCCAAACAGTAGCCTATGTCATCTGTAACAATATAAGCAAGATTCGACATCTTGTATTTTCACTCTTACATTCTTGTTGCATTCTCTTTTGTTAAATGTTTGTTGTTGTATTAAAGTATTTATTTTATTAAAATGTGAACCAAAGAACAATAAACTATTTTTCATTACTCATTTCAGTTTTTTCATGATATCAACATGCAGTTATTTTTTTCCACTCCTCACAACAAACCTCTGAAAAGTTTCAGCGATTGCTAGGTCGTTTGCAATGTCATTCCATTCGATCTGCTGCACATAAGACCATTACAGTGGTGGTTCAAACCAAGGGGTTTTCCCCAAGAGAAATACTTCTAGCCAGATCATGGTCACGCAGCACTGCCTATAAGCCTTAGGCATGTAAAAGAAACCTTTTTCTCAGACCTGAGAGATCACCATGTGCCACACTGACAGCACTGTGGTGGTCTCTTATATCAACCACCGGGGGGGTCTGCATTTGCTTTAACAAATTAGCGCCCCAGATCCTTGTGTGGTCCCAGGGAAAACTCCTATCTCAGAGCAGTTCATATCTTTGGATGTCTCAATGTGGGGGCATACCACCTGTTGAGGCAAGGTCTGAGGTTGGGGAATGGATGCTTTCCAATGCAATTTGCATCTCATATGGGTCCTCTGGTATCCCCCCGCCTGGGGGGACCAAGGTTCACTCTTTCTGGGGTATGGTGGCCTCTAATTCAGAACATCTGCGACGCTGCAGGATGGTCCAAACCTTTAACCTTTGTGAGGCACTATGGCCTAGATGTTCGAGCCATTCTCAGCTCTTCTATCCTTATGCCCTTACCAATGCAATTTCACACAGGGGGCCGGGAAAACCCTCAGTATGGGATAGTGGTCATCTTGTTTCGATGCAGCTCAAGATCCTGAAAGGGAACATCTTAGGTTATGTATGTAACCCCATGTTTTCATGGGTGTACAAATACACTCACACATACATAGAACAAAACATCTCCCATTTCTAGCCACTACCCACCACACCAACTGGTTCCCCTAAAAATGTCAAAATGCAGTAAATGTACAAATATTAATAAAATGCTTTGCATGCATAAACATGCATACCTTACTATACACATTACTTCTTGTATTTTGTCTGTTTTGCTTTATGTGCAGCAGTTTCTGCAGAAACTACAGACTTGGAGTTTTAAGCTAACTATGTCAGAAACACAGGCAGGCCAGCCAAGAGTTGGATTGGGGTTTCTGTTTCATTGTGATGCATGTGGTTTTGGTTTTTAACAGTTCACAATGTGCATCACAGTCTTTACCCTGCCCCGCTTGTTAACCTTAATGTCTAATCACACCTGTTTATCATCACCCTTTTCCGTTGTATTCCCCTTGTCGTTGGCTTATCGGCTGTCCGGGACATCCCCTGCCCGTTGTCTCCATCAGCTTTTCTGTATCAGAAATAGATGATGTTTCTAAGGTGAAAGAAGGTTTTTGTAACATGCTACACGATTTCCGAAAGACAACTTACTAACAAGTCTCAATTTTTACAACGTAACATTGTTTCAAAGATGCTTTTTATATTATTGTGAATATAACAAACTTAAATCACAGATAAACAAAAATTGTCAAGCATGTTCAACATAATACATAGCATTATTGCAAATAGTATGTGCAAGGTGTATATCAATAAAACTAATTAGTGATACTAGATTGCAGTTGGTTTATAAAGAGTTGATTGAACTGAAAAAACAAACACATTTGGACCGTTCTGATAAATGAACATGTAAATACTTGACACTACGTACTCCAAGAGAATTGCTCCTCAGCGACAGCAGAGCCTGTGGCGGGGGAGACCTTCACAGACTACAAGCCCCCACCACAGTCCTGTAACAACACCATCTGCTTGCTGAATGAGCTGAATGCCTGCTTCACTTGATTTTAGGCACTAAACAGCACCACTGCACAGAAGACTTCACCTGGTAACCATATGATGAGAATGCACACAAGCTCTGGGCCCTGACAACATACCTGGTTGTGTACTGAGAGACTGTGCAGCAGAACTCACTGATGTCTTCACAGACATATTTAACACCTCACTGAGTCAGACTGTTGTCCCCAAATGCCCCAAAGCCACCACCATTATTTCTGTCCCGAAGAAGTCATCCCCCTTCTGCTTCAATGACTACCGTCCGGTCACACTAACTCCCATCCTAATAAAGTGCTTTGAACGACTAGTTATGCACCACATTAACTCTCTCCTCCCCAGACCCTTTTCAGTTTATATACCATTCAAACCACTTGACCGATGATGCCATCGCCACAGTTCTGCACTCAGCCCTCACACACTTAGAGAAAAAAGACTCTTATGTTAGAATGCTGTTCATAGATTTCAATGCATTATTCAACACAATCATTCCTCTACAGCTCTTTCACAAACTCTTCAAGCTCGGACTCAACACCTTGCTGTGTAACTGGCTGTTGGGTTTCTTGACTTGGAGACCCCAAACATTGTGGGTCAGTGGCAACACATCCAGCACCATTAGCACACCATTAGCATATCCAGCCAAAGGTCCACTTTGTGGTCTACACTTTGCCTTGGTAGACCACAACTGAGTTAAGGAGTCCCTAGCCTACTGGTTAAGGAGTCAGGCTTGTAATCAATAGGTTGCTGGTTTGAGTCCAACTGAAGTGCCCTTGAGCAAGGTACCTAACCCTTGATTGCTCCCTGGGTGCTGCAATGATAGCTGCCCACTGTTTTAGGGGTGTGTGTGTGTGTTCACTTTTCACGAAGATGGGTTAAATGTCACATTTCGGTTATGGGTAACCATAACTGACAAAAACATGTCACTGTCACTAATTTTCTGCAGATCTGTTGCAAGTTAGTGATGAAAGCACAAGATGAGTGCTTCATTGAAAAACTAACATTTACTTAAACAAATGGATTTAAAATAAATATATATGATAAAATATTTGAAACAAATTGTGTATTTTGTATAGTTTTCTTAAGGCAAAACAAATGATGAAAGTCCATTGCATTTTATGACAAATTGTGACCTGATTTTAACATAATAGTCATAACATAATAATGGCACTATAATTTAAATTTATAGTGCCTTTGACAACTAATTTGTTGGTTAATTCCATGTTAGTTGCTAGAGTGTACACTGATCTGATGATACGTGGTGCTGTTAACACAAACATTTTGACTGATGACTCAACTAGGTAGTTGTGCTTTAACAAATTGCAGATTTGACCGTTAGGCAAGTAGCTTGTAATCATTGTTGAATGAGTCAGACAAATCTTTGATGTGCATCTTGATGTGCATTGCACGTTTGTTTGTTTCCTGGCTCCTTGGCCTAATTTAGAGTGTTTCGGAAAATATGTTACATATCAGTGGTTTGGTCCACATTTCCTTGAATCAAGCCTGTTTTGTCAGATGGTGCATGAACAGTTTTACATATTTGACTGTAGCTTACTCATTTATGTTTACATCTTGACAGCAGTGGTCTGACTCAGTCCAAACCACTTCATAATGACTTCCTCAGTAAATAAAGTTGATGGCATCTTCCCTTCCAACACTTGCCAATGAGTATATGAAAGTGCAAGATGATGTAGGTAATACTATAGACATTCACTGAATCATTTCTGACTGATGACCAAAGAGTCTAAACTTTTTTGAAAATTAGGGTTAGTTTATGTCTAAGGTTATGTGAATGTTTTTTGTCTGGATTATGTTAATTCTGAGGCCATTCTGAGAGTCTCTGATAACTGAGATATGCTAATATAATTAACATATCTTTTATGCTACAGACATGAATGATATTGCTTAACAACTGCTTAACAATAAAAGGTGTGGTGATTTATTTTCCAAGCAATCTAAGATGTACATTGTTTATTTGGTGGACAGTTAAAAAAATACGGGTTGCGGTAGAAGTGTTCAATTTCCATTCCCAGAAAATGGCTATTGTTACACGTAATATCCCAATTTGGTGAAACATTAGTTTAATCAGGATCTTGTTTTTATTTGCATTACTGACATTATTTAGTTTTGGTTGCTCAAAATCAAATACTGTGAATTTCCACAAAACCTAGTTGTTCCTTTACATTGAATGATAGTGCCTGTTGCATATTATTCACATATGTAAAGTAATATTTTTTAGGATGATTCTGATGTTAAACAAAAAAAAAGTACCATTGATTGGACAAACTATCTGAGTTGTCAAAACTACCTGATTGTTACCTGACTTGATTGTTGCATCTATAACTATTACTCTAGTAAACTATTGTGAATATAGGAAAGGCTAATTTCAACAGTATCATAGTCTATTTGAACCATTTTATACAATGGTTATTTTTCCACTGCATCACATTTACAGATGTTTTAGATGTTTTGTCATCGCGTGCTGTTAATGTGTAAGCCATTCCTTTACTTATGCCATTTTTCCTGTGATGTTTCTAAATTGTCCACCTTTTGAACATCTTTTATATACTATTTCTTCCTGAAAAACTGGTAATGTAATGCTCAAAAGCATATATTTTAAAACATACCAATAATGTTAATAAAACAACCAAATCTATATAAACAATTTCCATTACAGCAGGTGCAGAAGGTTTCTTTAGGGATATTCATCACAGTCTTTTTTCACCACGCCAGAATCTGAAGTTTTTAGTAAGCTTTTATGGTTCTCCTCCACGGCAAGAGGCAGGTGTATTCCTTTCATTATCGGTCCATAGTTCAGAACACAGCAGGAATGGGATGACAAGAAATCATGGTTATCTGGAGCATGTAGCTGTATGGGATGGGCAATTTGCATTTTCCCAATCAGTACATTAAAGTTTGTAAGGTTGTGTGGAGTTAAGGCAGTCTTACAGTCCAAACCACTTCATAATGACTTTTTGAGTAAACAGTTGATGGCAGCTTACCTGCCAACACTTCCTGCCAGATGTTAGTGATTTCCTGATGTTTGATCGAAGTAAGCTGTGCACAAGGTGGAAGTGACACGTTTTTGTCAGATGTGGTAACCCATACCCCAACCTGAAATGTGACCTCTGCATTTAACCCATTACTGGTAAGGAGTGAAGACACACTGCAAGTCATGAACACACACACACCTGGGAGCAGTGGGCAGCTATCGCTGCAGCCTGGTGTAATGATGTAGCTGCGTGTTTAAGCAAACACTGAGACGTAAATCCAAATATAAACGATTTAATGCAAAACATGGCAAAGTTTAAGCAAACAGAAACACGCAACATAGACACTGAATTACAATACAATAACCGACCAGCTAAAGATAAGACATAGTAGTTATACAACAAACAATGAACAGTAACAAGACACAGGTGCACATAATTAAAGGAACAAACCAACATGTGAAACATAGCAGGGGTGGATGACATCATGGAATGTCCAAACAAACAATACAGGCAGGGGTGTTACACCTGGGGAGTTATGTGCCTTGCTCAGGGGGAACTTCAGTTACTACCTGCCAGCCCTGGAATTAAACCAACAACCTACTGATTACAAGCTTGACTCACTAACCAGTAGACCACAAATGCCACAAAAACACTATTGTTTCTGCATAGTATTGAAATTGTTATTAGGCTTTTGAGCTATGATGGATAGGGCAGATGCAATAATGTGAACATCCTGAACAGTTTCCTTTTCTTCACTCAGTCCTTCTTGTAAATATGCATCTGTTTGTTGAACTTGCTGCTCAATGAAAGCAAAGAGTTTAAGCTCATTTAGTTATTTACTAAGTTCCTGTGCACTCATCCAGTTAGATATTCCTAAGCCTGTTCCAGTAGTTCTAAGTGTCCCACTCACCTAAAAGGTTTCTTCCCTAAAGGGACTCTTCTGATGTGGCTCCCTGAGTGTTCTTCTGATGACTTATCTATAGATGAGCCAGTTGCTTCAACACCATGGTATCTTGGAAATGCTTGTTAAAAGATTTTTGTTCTCTCTGTCACACTTTCCCCTCTGTACCACTTATCAATGTCTGGACCATGCTGTTAAGTTTACAAGGACTGGAATATGGATTCATTGGATGTTGTTAATCGGTACTCTGTGATATTGTCCTATCACCATTCCAGACAGGGTGCTTGTTGTTGTTCTGGGCATTCTTGCTTAATTTTCGCATTATCACATTTTTTCTCATCTGGTTAAGGAGTTCTGAAACACACAGGTAAACAGAATTGGTCCTACCATTTGGTTTCAAAGCAAACAATTGTTCTTATATACATGATTCTATATGTATGTAAGATTGGTTCTGATTTCGTTAAAAAATTTCCAGGTTTCAGTTGATCTGTTGTTTTTAAATTGATCTTTCGTTTTAGTTGTTCTGTCATTTAGACTTTTTAAACGGAGTCTCCACATTTATCAATTAATGTGTATGGTCCCAGCCAGTTAGCGGAGCATGGCCCCTCATGGTGGTAGTTCTTTACCATGACACTAGGACTTTACCATGACTTCATCACCAAGCTCAGATTTGTAATGGTGCATTTCCGGGTAGTAATGCATCCCAATTTATTTTTGACTAATCCCAATTGTTGAGCAGCTTGGTAATGCATGTCTGACAAATAGTTATATATATTCTTGAGAAATATCTCAGCTGTCCATCCTTTTAGGTATTTCAAGTAAAAGGTATTCTGGTAAGCTTATTTTAATTAGTACAGGCTTTACACTGTTCTTTCGGGAACAATTCCTCTTACAGACATTTATACTTCTAGTTTCTGAGCCCAGTTGGGACCTTTTTTCCAAGAGCAATTTTTCAAGGATGTTTTCAGTGTTTTTAATATTTGATGTGCTATATGAAGCTAATGCATTATTCCAAACTGCTCTGCAAGATCTGTATGAACCTTTTCTGTGAAATATTCTGTGCTTCGCTTTTTATTTTCAAAGTACCCCAAAGTACCCATGCTGTGGCAGAAGCTGTATTGAACAGGAGGTTTGGCCAGGGACCTTTAAGGTAAAAAAACCCAGTGAATCAGTTTGTCTGATTTACTGTTAAGGGTCTCGTTTCATTTTGCTTTCACTATGCCAACTGTCTGTGGAAACCATAAAACAGAAGTAATCACTTGCACTGTAAGATAACTGAAAACCATGTGGTGCTGTGAAAACAGATTAAATTTTTGACAACTATTTTTTAACTATTTTTGAATATGACCCATGTAGGTTAACCCACTATAGCAAGATGCTTTAAAAAGTCAGAAGACAGACAGAGGAAACAGCCCCATAAAGATACACAATTTCTGTTAACCCATGCACATCAGAAGAAAAATGAATGATGGGGCCCATAAACGTTTGAGGCCAACACACTCCCACACATTCATTGTTGCTGTCTCTGGTTCCTGGTGCTCACATGATGTGTGCACATCCGCTGTGTATACTATTGATGGGTTAGGAGTGTTGAAGACTGCAGTACTGTGGTTCTCTGAATGAGAAAGCATCATGACATCCAACAGGAACTTTAAAGCACCTTTGAAACAGCAGAACAGCCTAGAGAGCTACATGCTAGATGGCACTCAAAGGAAGAAAAACATCCTGTGGCGACAACGTTCTTTCAACAACTTTGTTAAGAATTTAAATACTGAGGAGACTAAAGGCAGGGCATTATCATGGACATTATCACAGACATGCAGTCAGGTAGGATAATCAAAATACTGTATAGTGCTGTAAAGCTTAAATAAACAATAAGCATATGTATGTTTTAGAGCAAAATGAGGTTTATATAAGAAAACTATGTATGCAGTTTTACTGATATAGTTTCTCATCATGTTTTTATTTTGCAGCCAACCAGAACACATTCAGTGTCTCTGGTGGACTACACTGATCCTAAGAGGTAAGATTAATTCACTGTGATATCATCTGCAGTGTAAATTTATTTGTGAGGTCAGTTTCAGATGCACCTCTCCCCTGTGTTTTACATAGAACAATGGTTATATTGGAGAAACAGGACAATGAAGCATTTGGATTTGAAGTCCAGGTATGCTATCACACTCACAACCAATTTTTAAATGCTATCAAATGCGTGCTTTAATACACAGGTCTAACTTAAAATTATCAGAAGTATTTGGACAAACTCAACATTTATGTGAATTTATTAGATAGCAAAAAGTGGCATATGCAAATTTAGAGCTTTTCTTAGAACCAACTTTATGGATAGTGGATGTATGAAATCTAAACCTTCTGCCTTCATTTTGACCAATATAGCCATTGTTTTGATTGTATTATTGCACTTTGCTACCAGAATTCTAAATCAGTGGTTGGACATTTTAATTTTGTCCAAATATATTCTGGGAAAATATATAAACACATCCATAAGCAATATACCAGACTGTAGTCTCTTCAAATGTTTTTATTGTTTTGTAAACCTCTGGGACATGTTTCTCTGTAGACATATGGTCTAAAGGTAAAGAACAGCAGTACAATGGAGATGTGCACATTTGTGTGCAGCGTGCAGGATGGCAGTGCAGCAGAAGCTGCAGGTTTGACTGCTGGTGAGCAGGTTTTCCACTTCCTTTCATTGTTAACTCACCCCACCCATCTGGCCTTGTTTACATTGCACTGTCCCATTTACCTACACTGCAACTACCCTTACTAACAGCTGATGCATCACTCTGTCTCTCTCTGGCTTGTACAGCAAGAAGTTGTTGCCTTAGATATGATATCATCATATGATACATCACAGTTGAACTGAATGCATTTTAACCTTTCTTAATTTACATGTATTTACGTAGACATTCATTTGGCAGATGCTTTTATTCAGAGTGACTTTAATGTATACATTTTTATCAGGACTTGTGTTCCCTGGGATCAAACCCACAAACGCAATGCTCTACCAGTTGAGCTACAGGAACACCTGTTAGTTTCAATTTAAATTTAGTGTCATATGTTTGTGTTCATGTCACATCTGCATTATGCAGACAGAAAGCAGACAGACTAAAAAAGTTTGCAATCAATTATTTAGGTAACATAAAAATGGGTCACCACATGAAATTTAAAAAATATTGACTTTGAAGTTTTAAAAACATCCATCCATCTACTATATGATTCTCTAACAATGTACTTAAACATACCACAACAAGAGGTTAAAAATATGATTAAAATAAAAAAAAATGATGTGGTACAATTGCCACATACTTTGAATGTATTCATTTTGTCTCATCTTTTTTTCTCTGAAAGGTGATATTATATTGTCAGTAGATGGAGTTAGTATTGAGGGATCCACCCATCAACACATTATTACACTGATTCGATTTTCCACTAATAAGTTGAAGTAAGTATACAGACATCAAACAAAGGATATTTCTTATTAACAATAGCTAGAAAAATGGAATTGACCTAAAATTGGCCAAGCCAATTTGAAAGCTTGTTAGAGAATGTTCTTAATTTAATTATTAACTTTCACTTCTGGTTTGTGTGAAGGCTAGAGACCGTCAGCGGAAATGTTGTGAAGAGAATTGAACTAGAGAAAAAGTTGTGTTACCTTAAGGTGTGTATTTGTGTGTAAAATTGTTCCTTTGCATTTATTATGTGGTACTGCGTATGTAGTACTGTTCTGATGAAATGACTCATAGTTGCATCTTGATTCTGTGTTTTCCCTCTGCACAGCAAACTCTTCGTGAGAAATGGGTAGAACTGCAATCTCTCACACTTCAGGAAAAGCAACTTACACAAGGTGAGAATAACACAAACAAAAAAATTACACACGACTGTATGACAGAAGTAGTAGAAGTAGACAACAATCTATGATATCTGTGTTTTGAATTGTGTTTGTTTGATCTTAAATGAATTTTTGGAACTCAGCATTAAATTATTTACTCTCATGCTGTATTTTGTCAACGGGCAACTTGTTATAACTGCATAAAAGAATTGAAAGATTTTTTTTGTTTGGAAAAACAAGACTTTTTTAAGAAACATGCACATGTGAGTTGTTTATAATAAGTCTACTATTCTGTGAAAGTAAATAGTGATTTGATTTCAAAGTAATGCAGGACATTTTAGCCAACATTCACTGAAGGAAAATGTGTGAGCTGGTGTTGATTAATTATGAGACATTACGTTTAAAGGGGTTTTAATTGTTTTAGGAAATCTAAATGAGGGAGCTCAGCATCCAACTGTGGACTCTCTGATGTCTGTTTTTTTTCACTCTAACCAACGCATCTCCAGTGACAGCAGCTGCCGTAGCATAATGACAGATGACAGTGAAGATGGAGCTTTCATGTCATCAGTATTTGATGATTCAATTCCGTTTAGCCCCTCAGAGTCAAATGGTAGCTTCTTCCAGATGAATGGGGGTCCGTCATGTTCCCTGACCCGAACACGCAGCATTAGCCTGACAAGCAGCAACAGTTCACTTTCCCCAAGCTGGGAAAATTCTGCTTCATCTATGTTTGGGACTATGCCACAGAAAAGCAGTAGAAGCAGTTTCCGGAAACACATTTTGAAGTTCATACCTGGACTAAATCACTCTGTAGAGGAAGAAGAGAACAGCTAAAATATTACACCACAGATGACTTGATTTTAATTACTTCTTTATAATGTCTCTATGAAGGTTCAGAAATACTAAAATTATACTAATGTTCTAAAATGTGTATTACACATGGTCTCATATTTTTGAGCTTCTATAATGGTTGAGGAAAATAGGTGTGAAGTGTCACGTAAGCATTACATACTGCAGGGTGACATCACTGTCATTTATGCCAATAATTCTGAAGGATTTATGAAAGACATTAGCCATTACTTCTTTTCACTTCTGCTCCATAACTAATAACTTGCATTAATATATATGGCAAAAAATTGCACTGTTGGTTTATTGTACAGTTATGGATACTGTTAAATGTTGCCCTAATTCAGTGACTTATGATTCAGTACATATAAATGTTAGCTCACATGCAGCATGTAAATGTGGAGTAATGGGTCAGTGGTTGTAGCTTATTTTTAAAAATACAAAAATGGCAGGTTTAATCTTAGTAATCCAAACCATACTAATTCAGCTGATTATGTCTGTAAATTCAAGTTATTGACCACTGTCCTTGTTGGCCCTAGAACAACCTTCCTATAAAATCCAATAAACTGTTTTGTAGGCTAGTTTAGTAGTATAAGTAAAAACTTGTTAAGAAAGAACAATAATGCATCCTTGTTGATATCAGATTAGCACATAGGGTGGCGCATGTTCCCTCATGCACAGTTCTGTCAGTGTGGGTTTTCCTTGGGGTATTTCCAGTTTGGTATTTCCATTGTCTATGGACATGTCTATTTGGTAAATTAAAGTTTGGTAAATTAATGTAAATTGTCCTAGGTGTGTGAGCTCTGTGATAGGCTGGCCAACTATCAAAGGTTGGCCAGACCTACCAAACCACCATAAGGCTGCAGACTAAAACTAAAAAGTTTTAAGATTGCATGGATGAATTTCAAATTTGTTTAGATGAATACTCTAAATCTTTGGTTATATGTAAAATAACTGGTCTTATAACTGCAGTGCGTGTAATGTGAAAGTTAAGCCATTGACCATTTATTTCCATTTCCTTACCTACAAACAAACAAAACATTTAATCTGCTGTCTTTGTATGTCTATATGTAAGTGAACAGGGTGTACAATTCGTATAAAAAAAGCACATAGCTATTTTTTTTTAAACTGATCATTGACATTTAAAGTTGTATTCCATGGTTTACTTTCATTAACTAAACACACACAAAGACTACATACCTCTTGGTGGTAAAAGTGTGAGTAAATTATTTGAGATTTAATATTTTGGATGAACCATTCCTTTTAGTTGATGTTGTTAGACACCATGTGACTGAGACCTGGCTGAGTGTGTTAGAGCTTTAAACCACAGAGTTATAGAAAAGATCTTCATAACAGGATGTGGTCTGACAGAGGTGCTACTTTCATGAAGTATTTTTTGCCAACTTGAGTGGTCACAAACTGAATTTGCACATATGAGTAGTACACACATCATACATAATACATGTAAAAAGACATTGTAGAGGTCATTTTTGATTTTTGTTAGTATTACTGTTGGAAGAAAAAAAGCATGTGGAAAGATTTTCTCAGAAAACAGACTCCTGCAAATCCATGGGATGAAAAAATGGTTTCATGTTTACATTTTTGTTGGGACTCCATGAACATTTCTAGGGTTTGCTCTGTGTGCTTGTTATTGTGAACAAAATCCATTAGGAAGCACATTCTGGAATGTACATACTTGTGACCCATTTAAAAGAATGACCAAGAGTGAATGCACTCTTAAATTCAAAACTCAACCTATGAACAATATTTTTGTCTAGTAAAGAATTGTCTACTTTTAGATAACCAAAACAGTGATATAAAATGCAGGAAAGGCTAATTTTTGTCAAGAGATATTGAAATTTAGCCAGAGAAATTTAGCAAGAGATATAGAAATAGACCATATGGGTACTTTAATGATGCTCAAGATACAGTATAATTTATAAACATTAGTTCTAATATCAAATACTGTTAAGGATGGGTGTTGTAATGTTGGCAGAGGGCACGGGGGATCCATTCACAGCATAGTTTTATTGAATGAAAACATGGTCAGGCAGGCAAGGGTCAAAAATACAGGAAACGGGGTACACAGAGCAAATCCAAAAACACAGGCAAAGGTCTAGAAGGAAGGCGGCAAACACTACAAACAAACAAGAGCAATACAAACAAAAGCAAAGATCAAAAACCTGGAAGGGACAAACGAGAGAAACGCTCATAATTGACACCAACGGGAAATCAAGATCTTGCAACCATTTCAACAAAGAGCAAGGTTTATATACAGTCTTTGTATATAATTATGGGAAATGTAGTCCAGACTGACAGGAAAAGTCTCACTGGTAGTCACCAGAGGGAGCAAGGGAGCCCGAAATCGTGACAGGTGTGAATTGGGAGGCATGAAGATAAAATTTGATTACATACAGTGTGATTTTAATTGTTTTTTTTTGTATATAATATAGCCTTATGTGAATTTATTTAATGATGCAGCATCTGAACTTAGATTTGTGGACCTTTGTGGAATCAATCCATCAATTTTTGCAAATAATTGTAGATAAACTAAAATCTGTGTGAGGAGAATATGAGAAGGATTTTTGGTAAAGTGTCTGTGTAAATTATGAGATGAAATCCTCACCAATCCTTCGCGTACATACAAGTGCATAACAAATAATAATAAACATAACAAATGTTTATTATAATGTTAAATAATGTAGCAGCTATGAGTTGCATTGGCTTTTAATTGTATTTAACTCCACATGCTGTTGTAGCTTCTGTACAGCTTCTGTTGTATCTGCTGTAACTTGAATAAAAATCTGCTGGTAGTGAAGTGTATCTTAAAATTCTGAGAATAGCTCCCTCCAGTGGTAAATCAAGGAACATTTTCTTTTGTATCATGAAAGAAAAATGAAAACATTGACTTTTACATTTGTAGTCCCGAAACTGTATGAAAAGACAGTTTTTCATTTATTGTCTAATAATCCATATAATATACACATACCAGATAAAATGGTCAACTCATTTCAATGGTCAACCTTGGTTAAATGTGTGATTCACACCAACACAGACCATATCAATTTGTTGACAATGCAATAAACTGGTCAAGATAATCACAACTTCACAAATCTCAACACGGAAAACCACATGAGTAGTCTAACAATTCTACATTTTTTGTGGTTTATTTCTGATCTATTTCTCTGGCAAACTCCAGTGGACATCTAAAATACCTCAACAGCATATAACTGTATAAATAGAAATACTTTAAAATTGATGTTTTTATTGCATAAAATGAATGGACTCGCCTGGTAACAAAACTCTATTAACTGTGTTCTGGCTATTTTCAACAAGTTCTGTAAGCCACTACCAGCAGTATGAAAGAGCACCATTTTCTACCCATGTTAAAATAATTAAAGGCCCTGCTGCACTGGGGCTCTTTTGTTTTAAAATTAAGGGGCTTTTTAAATTTCTAAACTTAAATATGATAATCACAGAGTAACATGGTACTGCATCAGTACTTCACAATCTCAATAACAAGACAAACTACTTTTTTGCCCTCAGACAGAAACATTTCCTCAACATGGCCCCAGTGAAGCACTCATCGGCTCTACCCCATTTCCAAAAATTTTATGAGTTAAAGTTTCTTGTTTAAATAGATGCATAAATAAAAATCTACCTTTTTTAAAATGTTGTCATTTGGAAGCATGTCATTAAACAGAAAGCAGAAATGTTGTCAAATGTCTTTAATGTGCACTTAACACTGTCAATATTTTACTCTGACATCACAAATTAATGACAAATTAATGTGTGACCTCAAGTTTGATGAAAATAGTTTGATGAAAATGCTTTCATAACAGTTTTCTGTCGCATGCTGTGCAAGTTCAAACAAAGTCAAAAACTTGCGTACACCTGGTCAGGACTTGAAGTGAGATTGATCATATCTACCGTTCATATTGATTATCACTACACTTTCGTGGAATGTAGCTTGTACTCCCTGTTTTCTGTCATACATTTTTTTGTACATTTGCTTTTTTACATTTCACAAAAGCTTTGTAAGCATTTAACTTTGGATTAGCCAAATTATATTATTATTGTGACATGATAAACACAAATGCCCCTAAAATACTTGTGTGGTCAGCGTCTTATCTTGGGATATTTTGAGCTCCTGCAAAAATGACTCTGGCATGCCTTGAGCTGAACAGAACAATGCCACATCCCATGCCTTTAATTAAAATTACACCAGCTGGTCTTTCATTTACATAGAGGTCATGTTTAGCTAATATGTCTCTTGTTGAAATCCACAGCCAGTTTGACTAAGGTTAATTTTTTAACCAAATATACAGCTTCTTTGGACAGATGGCATCCATTAAGAATACCTTTTAAACAACTAATTTGAAATCGATTTCATTCATTCTTACCCCCTGCAATTGGTATGGCCCTGTGTTAAAAAAAACTGCTATTTCCTTCTGTGATTGGCTGTAGATGTTTCTAAATAAATGAATTGGCTTATTGTAATGGTTGTTGTGAGTCTTCTGCCATCCCTGTACTCCCAGATCTTCCTTAATTAGTCCTGGATTGCAATGTTTGGGTCTTAGATGGTGCTGGTGCATCTATTATGTCTATTGCAGTTTTTAAACAGAATCACTAGTCTCAATTATGTAAATAATTTTTTGTGAACAAGGACAAACCCTGCGCATATGAGGCTCTGCCAGTCAGTGTGACTGACAAACAGGGTTGTGGGTGGAGGGTAGGCTTTATTAAAATGTCAAGTTTATGCATATAATAATATATGATTACATTATATTTGTGGCATTATTGTCACTGTCACACCAACATAAATACTGTTGCCTTTATCTTGCATTTAAAACAACAAATCATTTTTAATGGAAATACATTTTCTGGATTCTTTTTTTTTCAGTTAGGGCAATTAGTAACTGTAAATTTCCTGTAAATAAATGTTTTTTTCTTTCCAGATGCCGAACAATAATTTTGCACTAGATGGCGCTTTAGTTCTTTTAATCTTTGAAAGACGCGTACATCACCACCCAGTAAAGAGCAGTGAAACCTATTAAAACGGTGCTATGGCGCACATAAAGTTAAACAATTTGTTTTTGTATTTTCAAAAAATATTTCAAAATCTTTAAAATGAACAAACGCTTACCTTTAAAACTGTTGGACAGATAAACTGAATATGTAGAGATGGTATTGTCCAGAGTCCTGTACAAATATCATCATTAGCTTACATCAAACAGAAATTGTTTTTTTTTATTTTTAAATTTCTTACTAACATCACATTTAGGCCTCATGTGCAGTGCTGAAAAACAATTGTGTTTTTTAATTTAGATCGACTTTAGAATAATGAGGGTTACATTATGTCTGAAAAAAATCAAGTGCTTATAAATTAAGTTTACATTGTGTATTTTGTAACAACATGAAACCTTTACAGAAAAGTAATAAACATGCTTTGACTACATCTGTGTAGTGACATTACATCACTAACAAGGCTTAATTTAGATCGGCACCAGCACTTTGACGGTGTGTGAATTGTTTAAAAAGCAGTGGCAGATGTTTGCATGGCAGCAGTGTTAAATGTCAATTTGTAATGCATGCTGGACATCACATCAAAGTTTGGACAGTGGCTGTATTGGCACTACACATGCCCTGTGGCCAGCCTGAAGCCATTAGACACACACTGACTCCAAATGTTTTAATGTAGAATCTGAACTACTCACTCTAAAATACCTGTTATCCATGTCAGCAGGAAATAAACATTTTCATGAACAATATACCTGGGAAGCCAAATTTATGATTTTAATTCTTATACCATGCAAAAGCCAGGGTTGATTACTTCTCCAGCTAATGCCATCTTTAGAACAACTTGACTCCTCATGTTAAATCTGTATGAAACCTATTTCTAAATATGACTTTTTATTATCGTGCAACAGCAGAGGAGATAAGCACACAACATGTTCAAATTAACTTCCCTGTTTGACAGTAAATTAAATAAATTGTCTTCTTTGTTATTTTTCCATCTGGCTTTTGTCTTGTTGTGGAATCTTTTTCCCTCTGCTTCTTTCATCTGTTGTGCCCTTTCCTTGATCTGATAGCATTAAACATATAATTAAGCCATAAAGGAAGGGCTGATGAGCATCACAGATGGTAATTACATCCTCTGTTTGAATGAAATGATATGCATTGCCACAATTTATAGCCTGTTCCTCATATTTAATTCAGAAACCTTTTATCTCTTTTCCTTCCGAATTATTCTGCAATAAATTTAGACAACTTATCAATAGCGGCCATGATAGAGGCAGAAACCTGGAGATTATAACCAGAGGAGATTATAAAAAGGAAAATAGAATGAGGATGAAAAAACATTTTTAAATAATCTCTCTATTGGAATGTTTATATGATCTATTACATGTTTCTCTGGTATTGGAGATAATTCATATTAAGTATTAAGCATGTTAAGTTTATACATGTTAAACATCTGAGCCTTCAGGAGTAAAGTACTGAAGGCCTAAAGACCGTCTTAAACCAGGCCACCCTGTCAAGAAAACAAAAATATAGAAAAAAACTAAAAATGTAACTATACTTTTAACATCAGACAAATTGCTGTTTACTCTATTTAAAAGACTACCTGAGCACTGCATGAATTTTCACAATCATGAATACTGGTCTTTCTAATGAGGCTGCTTAATTAGAAACTGGTTGTAATAGTTTTCTGTTATTTCTATCATTTTCTCTCCATAAGTGTTAAAGATGTTACCTAAATATCATTATCACAAATTATAAAATGAAATTTCATTAAAAATTAGAAAAGCATTAATATGTCTGTAGCAAAAAGCTATTCTTATTTCAGTTTTGCAGTATTGTGGAGAAGAAATGTTCAAACAGCTCAAGAGGTGTTTAAAGCCATAGGTAGCTGTGCACTGAACAGTTTTTTAGATTCAATAGTTTGTATAAGGGGCCAAAAGACTTAATTGAAGTCATGATCCACTGGCAGTTTGCAAAAAATATGGTACACGGATTTTTCAAACTAATTAGGGTGTGTAGTTGGTTTGTTAATACAGATGTGCTTTTAATGTGTTTAATGTTAATGTGCTTTTATTTTATTCGATTTGCCTGTTTTGCTCTGAATGGAGCTAAAATCTTCCAAATTTAGCAATTAATCATGGCCTTCAAGAACCAGCAATATTTTAATTGCAAATATTTACATGTGCATGTCTTCATGTGTTTTGCATATGCCTGTGTCTGTGCTTTCAACAGACTCACATACCTTGGTAGACATGGTTGTTCTTTTTACTTATAATAATAAGTGGATTATCTTTGCTCAAGAGCTAATTTTCTTTGCTTGTATTCCACTATACAACTTCAAAGAAACCACAAACCACAGGAGACATTTAACAATTATTTGGATACTGGCCCGTCCAAACCAATTACTCTTGTACAGGACACACATACTTTTAAAAACTTTCCTTTCCTTCCCGTTGATCATGTCTGTGGGATGAGGTCCAACTGGAGCTGATAGTATTAAAGTGTCCCTTGTGGAATCCTGCTCTCCACTGATACTTGAGAATGGGTAACACAAGTCATATAGGTTTAACTCTTGTGTCTATTTGACCTGCCAAGTGCTGAGCATGCCAGCTGGCGGGCTTGCGGCATGGGGAGCTGGGGGACACTGGGGTGGGGGTTTGGGTGGTTGTGTTCAGAAAGCATCAGGAGGGAAGATGCATTTGTAGAGGCAGTAGAATTAAGCTCTGCACCTTCGGCTCCTGCTGTTAAGCCATGGTGTAACTCCATTACTTTTAAGTTTGACAACCCCACGCCCTCTCTCTGCTGTAAATCAGCTTCACTCAGAGCACTCCATGCAGTTTCAGGAGATGGATGTATAACTGGTAATAGACTGTAGGGGAAAGAGAAAAAAGAAAGATATTTAGCACGAAAAATTTGATTCATTTGTAAAATCAAACAAGCACATTTATTTCCTTTCTGTGATTTAAGCTATCTGAGACATTTTGTGTTTGTGCAATGGGAGTAGAGCCATTCTGCTGTTTTATTGATTGCAATCTGTATTTAAAACTAATATCAGCATATTAACTAATATGGCCCTATCAACAAGCCATAGCCAATCTGATTATGTATAGATATATGGGACCATTGTGTTCCCATTGCATTAGAATGTGAAAAATACCTTTTTTCCATATTTTTCATTTAGTATCAAGTTCTTTATGTTTCTGTTTGGTGGCTAAAATGATTAGGTTCTGTGGGGACAAGGCATGTAATTTTGCCATGGCATATTACAAAGTCTGATTCTAGGTGGTGGTGAGGCAGAGAATACAGTATGGTGCTAAATGAGGGTAGATGGGGGTTAGGCGACCATAAGATAGGGATGTCAAGATTATTTTCTACCTTGTTTAGGTTGATCTTATCTGCAGCACAAAAACTGAAAACTAGAAACATTTTTAAAAATTACTTAAAATACATTTCACACTAACCTATAAACCTAAATGTAAAATAATTAATCTTTATTGGTTATGGCAAGAACATATTTTTTACTTTTGAGCTAGATTTTACTAGCAAAAAGTTTTTGTGCAGACATTTTTGTGCGTGTTCAAATTATGTTCTATTCTAAAATTAGGCCACTCTTAAAAAATCTAATTTAAAAACGATATTAGGAGTAATTGTTTCAAAATAAACACCCTAAAAAGGAGTTTAATTAAGTTGTTATGGATTTCTTGCCTAAGAAACCAGGCTTAAGCGGAAGGATTATTTCCTTCGCAATGTTAATGCTGGGGATATAAACTTCACGTTAATAAACAACAGTGTAATGCCAGGCCAGCAGAGGGAGCCCTAGCCCAGTGACTGTTTGTGTTTACTCCCTCTGCTTCCTCTGATGCAACTTCCTGTTTGGTGGCTATAAAGCAGGCCAATTTTAAAAGAGGCCAGCTAAACAGGAAGTTGTGATGTATTGCCCTTTTGTTTCCCTATGGATGTCATAGTGTTTCTTGTTGTCTGGATTTTGAATTTGCCTCCTCTATTCCTGTCTGCCTGTGTATCGACCTTGCCTGTATGACCATGCTTTGCAATAGAAATTAAAGAACCCAGCATTTGGATCTGCCTCCTGTATCTGTCTTTACACCCCCCGTGACAGAATACATCACCACACCAGGATCCAGTGGGTTTTCTGAGGACCCCTCCTCGCAATTATGTCAGCTAAAGCAGGAAGGTAGGTCAGTGGAGGCTTATATGCAATAGTTCAGTTCAGAGCCAAAACAAGCTACAGCTGTCATCCCAGAGCCAGAGTCAAGTACAGCCAACGTTCCTCCAGAGTCAAGTACAACCGGCGTTCCTCCAGAATCAAGTACAGCCGGCGTTCCTCCAGAGTCAATCCCAGCTTCCGCTGGTGTTCCAGAGTCAATCCCAGCTACCCAGCTACCTTTTCCATGGCAGTGGTATCACAAAGTAACACAACAATCAGCAGTTACACTGATAACAGTGGTGTAGGTCACAGCCTCATGGACTACATCGGCACCAGAGAACAACAATTAGTTTTACCCAGAAACAGCTCCAGAAGAGTGCAGAAAGCCATTAAACATAATACTGTAATTAAGACTAATGAGAGAAATGTAATTTGAGTGACAAGCTTGTTATTATAGTTTTGATTAGTGACATTGGACAACCTCCCATCAGTTGTCCAAGAAACTTCTACCTCACTAGACAGTCCTTCTTGTAATTGTAGACAGACACTCCTACAGTCCTACAGACTCAAGATGAGCAGAGGGGACAAAAGAACCAATCATCAGAATGGTCCTTTGTAAACAGTGTGATGCCAAAATGACTAGAAAATGTTAATAGCAAGATTATTAAAAAGGCCACCCCTGGGAAATGGACCCTTCCAATCACCCCTGCCTCTTACCTCTATTTGAATATTTATTATTACCTTGTTCCAGGTAGTGGCGATTAGAGTGGTGAAACTGGGAGTATTCCATAAAAGTCGCTAATGGTAGCAGCGCTTATCTGAATAACTCTCGTTTGAACAAGCATCAGCTTCAAATTGAGGCTGAAGCCGTTCCACTAACACATTTTAGCCATGTTTCATCAAACCTTGACTTAACCATGCACACAGGATACATAACAAGCCCAGTACAGTGATTTTCGAAAACGTGTTTATGTGATTTTTTCAACAGCGCTGAGCAAAAGCTCATTTTGAAACTATACAAAGATTACAGAAGCACCATTACAAGGAAGGGTGAGTGAAGTGAGATTGCTTAAATGCAGTTAACTTTGTATATAAAGTTAACTTGTTTATCAATGTCTAATGTCATATGTTTAGAGAATGTGCTGATTGTTATAAGCATGACTTGTCAGTAGTGGAGAGGAATTGTTACAGTTTATGACTTATATTAATTATACCAACAACAAAAATAAAATTTCCAGAAAAGGAGAAACACCACATGGCCCAAGAGAGACTAAAACATTTCAATACCCCAAAGTAAGTACTTTGACTTTATGTGTTCACAATTGTTCTAAACCATAAATATTTGTATTCCTGTTGGCTCCCATACTGCTTATATTAACTGTAACTCTGATATGCAAGTTTCACTTGATGTTCTGTATACATGCATTAGAATGAATCACAAGTTAATGTATTTCAAACTCTGTCATGGTGCAGCTGCAGACTCCAGTTCTTCAGAGACTTCATTGATCTCTGAAACTAAATCACATATCTGAACCCCTCTGGAGTCTCTCAAAGTACATTTGGACTGCAATGCTCTACACAAAAGCTCAATGCAAGTATCATTTTTATACAAACAGAATAGGCAAGTTGTGTTATTTAGGTGATCCTACTGTTAATTTTTAAATGCATAATTTTAACTTACAGACTTAATGTCCACTTTCTCCCTCTCTGTTCAAAATTAGACAACAATTTTAAGAAACAACCAAGCAACTACTTAGAACCATTTAGCAACTACAAAGCAACACCCTGACAACTACTCACAAAACATTTGTGAGGCTACACGAAGCAAGCATTACTTACTATTTCAAAAATTGTGTATAGTTTAACTTAACATTCCTTACTCTCTCTTTCTCCTAATATTTATACACAAATACACACTGCACCACTAGGGGGAGACCTCTTTTCTCTCCGTTTGTATTTGGCTCAGGTTGAGCAAAGGGCTGAGGTGCATATTGTTTGTGTTTATTTAAATAAGGAGAAATGTCAGCTTTCCATGGCTGCAGGCTGCTTGCATGTTATATGCAAGGCACAAATCCAGTCATCAGTGCCTGTGGTTGTGGGGTCGTGGCTGGTCCTTCCAGGTCAGTGTCAGCTATGTAGCAGTTTCAGGCCATAATTGACCTTTTGACAGAGCACGGGAGACAGCTATTCTCCCTGGGCTGAAATAATCACACTGGGTCATTTCAGTACAGAAAGTCTACCTCAAGTAATTTAAAATGCACCCCAAAAGAAACAAATTGTATCTCTTCTGACAAATTACAGAACATTTATATTATAATTTCTGGGTAAAGATCATTGATATAAGTTAAATTAACTACACTACCAACTGAGCTATAGAACCACAAATTTGTTGTTGAAACATTTTAAAAACCGGCATAAATGTAGTGTAATAAAGAAATACCTCCAGATGCATTTTTTACCAGTGTGCAAAATACAGTTTTTACCAATATTATTAAGTCACAGGCCTGTTTTTTAACACAGTACCAATCTGCTATTAAAATTTAGTCTGAGGCATTTTTGCAAAGAGTGACATACAAGAAGTCTAAAATGCATTTGTATAATTTCAGAGTATGCAGAGGGAGAAAAAGGCTTGAAGCATTTTTGTTTTTGTCTTAAAAGTGTTTACAAGACATAAAAAATAAAGACACGGCTTTAAATGCCACAGGCTTTGCTTTTGAGAATGGAGTATTATGATATTAATTAAAACACAAGTCAGCTTTCCCCCTGTCACTGTATAGCCCATGGGTAAACAATGTTGCACACTTGATTGAATCAGGTAGGTGCAGTCAGCTAGGCATTTCATATTTTGCACTTGAAGGGCTGAAAAAAATTTAAGCATGGCTCAATTACTCTAAACGTGATGCGGAAGTGTTTTCTGAGAGCTATTGAAATCTGACAGCTCAGAAGGCAACAACATGGTTTGAGACTGTGTAATTTAAAATGTGATAAATATCATATTTACCAGTATATTATCTGCTGGTATTTCAGTGATGGCCAAGCATATGTGGATAATCAAACAGAAATAAGAAACTCCATGTGTTTGTTAAGCATTTAGTTTTGAAGCGTTTGGTTTGGTTAGTCCTTTTAACTGTTTGGTAAAGAGTTAGTCCTTCCTTTTACACTCTTTTGGGACATATTTTGGAACATGGCAAAAAGGATTTGCTCCCATACACTTGAAAAAATGGTTTCTTCATTCTGTAACAATAACAGAACCCTTTTGGTGCTAATTAGAACCCTTTTATAAGGTTCCATACTGAACCTTGGTGGTTCTTTAAAGAACCTATAATTCATTAGCTGGTTAATTCATAAGTCAGGAGGATTAATCTATGCCATTTTCTATGTGCAGCATTTTATGATTTACAGTTTTAGCTTTTGTCACGAATGGGGTGTGCAGGGAGACGGGAGGCTGATCTAAATCCTGGGTTTTAGTCTGTTTATTTAAACGAGGCATTTTACAAAAGGCAGACAGGTAATCACAGGGACAATCCAAAACTCAGTAATCCAAAATACATGCAGGGGTCGGGGCAGGCAGCAGACAGTAAACAGTCCAAAAAACCAAAAAGAGCCAAAACACAAGGAAACACAGAGAAACACGAGAGAACACATGGAACAAGGAAGGCAATACAACACATCGCAACTTCCTGTTTGCTGGCATGCTGTTATATAGCCAACAAACAGGAAGTTACCAACAAGGAAGCAGAGGGATCACACAGACGACACGGGGCTCGGGCTCCCTTTGCTGGCCTGACATTACATAGCCCCCCCAAGGAGCGGCTTCCAGACGCTCACACCAAACACAGTCCAGTGAGCAGTGAGGGAGGGTAGGACACGGGGGGGAAAGGAAGTCCACCAGGACAAAGCAGGCAACTGTGGAGACCACCAGGGGCAGAGCCGGCGACTGGAGAGACCACCAGGGGTGAAACAGGAGACTGGAGAGACTAGAGAGCCTGAAAGGCTAGAGAGCCTGGAGAGCCTGGAAAAGCTAGAGAGGCTGGACAGGCTGGAGGGCCTAGAGAGGCTGGACAGGCTGGAGAGGCGAGAGAGGCTAGAGTGCTTTGAAATCCTTGAGAGGCCGGAGAGCCTAGAGAGGGCGGAGGGCCTAGAGTGGCCGGAGAGCCTAGAGAGGCACGGGAGATAAGACAGCCTGCCAGGGTTAATCAGCAGACCAGGACACCCACCAGAGCGGATCTGGAACTGAGAGTTGAGACAGAGACAGAGAAAGCCCTGGGGGCGTGTGAGTCATCGGGCGCTACCACGGTGCAGAGATTGGCTACAGACATCCCCACCGCAGAAGGATCCATGGCCTCAGCCAACACCTCAGGGGATGCTGCCTCCTCGGAGGACTCTGTAGTGGTATATGCGGCACAATTAGGGTGTGGCCATCCTGACTCAGGATGGGCAGCCATGACGGGTGCTGACTCAGGATGGGTGGCCATGACGGGTGCTGACTCAGGATGGGCGGCCATCTTGGGCTGTGGCTCGAGGAAGGCGGCAATCTTGGGCTGTGGCTCGAGGAAGGCGGCAATCTTGGGCTGTGGCTCGTCTGCATAACCCACAGTGTAAGCTGAACCACTTAACAGCAGAGCATAGTCCATTATGTGAGCCAAGGATATGCGTGGGCATTCATAGCTCACACGAGACTTGTACTGCCCAGCAAGTCCACAACAGAAAACGTCCATAAAAAAACTTCTCATCATGAAATTGCAATAGGGAGGTTAGGGCACAGAATCTCTCCTTATAAGTCTCCATAGCCATACCTTCTTGCCTTAGTTGACAGAGCTCCTCGAATGGGTCTTGGGAAAACCCGCTGGATCCTGGGGTGGCGATGTGTTCTGTCATGAATGGGGCCAACAAACAGGAAGTTACCAACGAGGAAGCAGAGGGAGCACACAGACAGACACGGGGCTCGGGCGCCATCTGCTGGCCTGGTGTTACAGCTTTATAGTTTGAGAAAAAACCTACAAAAAACACTACTTTTGGTCGCAAATATGTTGTACAATGTTTATGTATTAAATCAAATTGTAACAGGTTAAAAATATGCATTCATATCAATCACATCCATGCAAATGTATATAAAACAAGCCAATGTAACAAAAATGTATTTAAATGACATGTTATTGTTAGATAGCTGGTTTATTAATGATAGAATTTGACAAAGACAATCATTGTAAATAGACATGCTAATAAGCAGCAACTAATAAGTACCTGAACCTGACTGAATGCAGAATACTGAATACTTTACAGGGCAGAATTACATTGAATTTAACGCTTAAAGAAGGAGAATTATACAAAATACATGAACAAATTGTAATAATATTACTGAATGCTAATTTAACATTATTAACTGTAAGAATAAGCAGTATCTATATCAAACCATGATTTGTAGCATATTTTTGTAGTATCCTTTGACCAACATCTACTGGTTATCTATGTTGTCAGACTTCACATTTCTGAAATATATCTCATATCTAAGACTCGCTCACTCTCATGTGCAGCACACACCTTACCGACCAATTTATTTTTTATTGCAGCTTTACATCACAAGAAATTAGAAATTTTACTTTGTTACCTGTTTTACATAAACACATTCATACTGCAGTTTGTGTGCAGGATGTTTAAATTGGGGCAAATTGATTTATGTACAGAAAGTGAATTTGTTTCTGTAAAGACCACCCATCACCCATTGGCTGACATTCTTAGTGCTCGGTCCCTAATAATAATAAACAACACAGAAACAATAGGGACTTCGCACATTAGTGCTCGGTCCCTAATAATAAACAACACAGAAACAATAGGGACTTCGCATATTAATGCTCGGTCCCTAATAAACAACACAAAAACAATATGGACTTTGCACTTTTGACTTTTCGGTCCCTAATTATATAAGAATTATATAAGATCAACATGTAAAAAATGAGTTCAAGTCATACCTGGGAATGGATTGATTGATTGTGTGGGAAGCTCTGACTACAGATGCTTTCTTGCCATTAAGAATACACAGCAATTGCGTGGGAAGTTCTGGCCAGTTCAGAATTTGGTCTGGTAAGGTTTTTGTGGCCTTAAGGAGCACCCCGCTGAAATTGTTACCACTACAAAGACCAGGTCTTCTGGAAAAGACACATGAATGAGAGGGGGGAAACCAGAAGTGAAATTCAGGGTATCAGTGCCACATGGGGGAGGCACGAATATTCTGGAATATTTTGTGCCGTCTGTGTTTGTATTCTCAATCTGGTGATCGATTAGTCAGGGCTTTTGAAAGACAGCCAGTCAGGACACTTCAAAATAACTAATAAACTTTCACATACTTCACAACTTTTTATCATTGTTAAAGAACCTTTTAAGAAACATTTTGCAAAACGTCACTGAGGTGAGGCACTGATGTTGCCTATCTCAAAGATGGGTTCAGGTCTGGGATCTGTGCAAGTCATTTAACCTATACTCAACTAACCATTTTTTTTTTTACAATTTCTACTATTTAGAAAAGGGTATATACACAATCTTGTTTTATAGCATTTAACAGACATAAAGCCATTGGCTTTTATTGCAGATGTCACTTCATAACCCATAGGAATTGCAGATGTCAATTCCTATGGGTTATGAAGTCCCTCTGAGATGAGATCATGGCTCTAAATTTACTATTAAAAAGATATTGATGTTCAGAGCATTTCTCTAATTTCCATATACTTAGGAATTATTTGGGTTGGTTATCAGTGTGAATGTGTTATGCTGTTCAGTTCTACCACTCTTCCTGTTCACTGATTTTATTGACTGGTACTATGTAGAAACTGTTCCTTTTTTAGCCTGTTATGACCCCGGTCATTATTGTGATTGGTTTGTGCGATAGACATAGACAGGAGAAACTCCATTAGTGAATCTGTTCTGCTCATTAAGGATATGCCCTGCCGAGCCGTAAATATGTAAAGATTTAATAAGCACAGGATGAAGGTACTGCAACTTGGTTTTAATGTGGATGAAAGGAAAGGTAATATAAGACAATGCAGCAGAAAATGGCTGTAATTAGATATAGATGCTGTACACTGACCTCTGCCTCCTGAACACTACTCCTAGTTTCCTACCAATATTTTGGCATCTCACCCACTGGCTGTATCCTAAATCACATAATATCGGTACAATACAGTATGTGACTTTCTGCATTCCTTTTATTTACAATTTCAGGTTTACAATTTTTTTAAATATGCATTTGTGTGTTTTGTTTGTTAGATTTGCTATTATTGTTTTTTAACTGTCAAAATTTCTACTTGCTGTAGAATCTACATGTGTCTGAATATATGGTCATGTAAGGCAGCTGGCACCAGTTTGTCTGTGGGAACGCATCATAAAACAACAACAAAGTTTATCAGGTGTTGATACCCAGGGGATGGCCTTAAGCTGACACCTTCCGATCTCCTTTCTTCCCCCTCTGCATACCATTTGCTAGGTTCTGATCACAGAACATTTACTGGGCATGTTATGTGTAACTTGCAGCTTAAAAGGGTAACTTGATTTCATATTCATGTTTAGCATCATTTTAAAGGTCATTGTGTGATGAGTAAAAAGGTCTAATTTCTAGGACAATATGATGTATTATATTAGAGAGTTAAAACTTAGTGGAAGATCTACTCTCTTGGTATGGGTGTGCCTTTCATCATCTCAGCAGGGGCCCTTCAGACCACGTGAAACTGGTCACCTTTACCCCATACTGTCCATGGGTTTTAGGGCTCTTTGTCTCATCTCTGTATATAAGGTGGCAAGGCAAAAGTATCGGGGAAGCCTTCTGTAACCAGAACTTCCCACACAGAACTATGTGTGTCTCATTTGCCTCATTTACTTTTGCTTTCTGTTGACCATTTACTCTAAATTGGAATTTTAATTATTTTGTCTCATGTTTTGACCTGCCTGGCATAATAAATTGATTTTCTTAGTCTATTTGAAGTTTTTCAGAAATTGCTATTTCCAGTAGATTAGAGGAGTCTGATGTTACCGCAAAATCATTGTGTCAGGATAAGATCATACTGGAACTTGTAGTTTGAATGGAGCAGGTAGCACATCAACCAAGATTTCGAGCCTTAATTCTATGTTGTACTATATCACTATACAATTCTTAGACGTGTGACACTGTTTTCAGTAGCTATTATGCATGAGTTCATCCTACTGGTATCACCTGTTCTAGTTATAAAATACTAAATGCATGACTAAAATACACAATACATTATAACAATAATGCAGAACACTTTTGTTAGTGAAATAAGGTACAAAGTCACTTCACTTGCTTACACTCTGTTCATTCTGTTTCTCTTTACCCTCATATTTATATTTTTAAGTTTCTCTCTATTTTCCATTCTCTTAGTTGCCTTCATTTAGTTTCTTATAGACCAGGACTTGACAAACACACCTAAAGCAGGGCATGCATGCTTTCATTAAACAGCGTTAGGATCCTTAAACACTTATTAGTCTGGTGAGGTGTGCTAGGTTGTCAGTCACAGAAGACTGCTTGAAAAGAGGCTGTGTGCTATTGATAACCAGCCTTATGTTTTAAAACCCACACTGAACAATAGATGCTTGCCCTGCTGTGCCCCACTGCACAACAATATCTGCTCTCAGCACACATCACAAACAATCACCCTGCAACAAAAGGGCTGCTTCATCTGTGTGCTGCCAGCTCTGTGCAGTTCCATATTGCCAACTATTTTCATACCAACATTTCAAAAAGACACAAAAAGTAAAACCTAAATTAAGTTTGCTGAAGAAAACGTATTAGTGTGATATTTCTCTGATCCTTGACCAATGTAAGCTTTATTTAACCGGTTTAAATCATTCAACAGGTGAAGTTTAAAAAGGTAAGAAATAAGTGTTCCTGGTAGCTCAACTGGTAGAGAATTGTGTTAGCAGCAAAAAGGTTGTGGATTTGATCCCAAGGACCACAAGTACTGATAAAAACTGTATACATTTAATTCAGTGTAAGCCTCTGCAAAATGAATACAGTGCTCAACATAAATGAGTACACCACCTTTAAAAAGTACAAATTTAATCAGTAGCTCAATGAACAAAAGAACAATTTCCAAACTTTTCACAAGGCTGAGTTTCATTGAACACTTTAACTCCATAACATTGTAGCGTGTCAGCCGGTTTAGAAAGCGTTGTTTAAAACACTATCTTCCGCTGAAACAAGGGAATTTGAGCTTTAGCTCAAAGGTAATAATAAGTATAATTAACTGTAATCAATTATACAAATTACGTATTATGTACATGTATAGATGTTCTATCTGATCAAGCAGAACTAATAATAACAATTAATTAATGTATTCGTCCAGCGAAACATTCCTAATTGTACCTTAATTCTAA
>JBAJNP010003603.1:0-38522 GCA_036877545.1 Yasuhikotakia modesta | reverse complement strand
TGTGTGTTTGTATGTGTGTTTATGTGTGTGTGTTTGTGTGTGTTTTGCACAGGAAGAAATGGGAAACATTTATTGTTTCCCCGTCTGATGATTTGTATTATTACTGGCTGTTTTTCATCGCGGCAGCTGTGCTGTATAACTGGGTTCTGCTGGTGGCCAGGTGAGACTTATTCATCATTTCATATCTCAGTTGCTAACGTGCCGCTAACAGTAAACAGAATGTTATATAAAAGTACTCAATAACATTCTTGCATATATATGAGTTTCATATATACAACATTTTATTATATATTTTATATATCACGTTTTACATATATGAAATATTATTCTAAAGTGGTGGAACATTTTAAAAATGTTACAGATATAAAAACTTTAAAAATAACATTGTTGCTTATACATGTTTTTGTTACTTAACATACACGTTAGGAAAACATTTTAACAACCTAAAACTGTTAGCTGTTAAATAACAGCTCAACCATGAACGTTTAATCCCCTGTGTTGGTGTTATTGTTGCTGGTGTAACTAATTGTTGCAAGCCTGAGAGGAACCTTTGTTACGCTTGTCACTCTTACATGAACAGAACAGCCCTCTGAGAACAGTGTGATTGACAGAGACTCATTTCTTGTGATTGTATGTGTTTCAATGCGTGACTTTTGAGTTTTGTGTTCTGTTTGTGTGCATAGAGCATGTTTTGACCAGCTGCAGTCAGAGGATCCCATTGTTTGGCTGGTATTTGACTATATGTGTGATTTTGTCTACATACTGGATACTTGTATGCGACTGAGGACAGGTACATTTCCTTTAAATTCTTGCATAAATAATTTATGTTAACCGCAGTCGTCTGTTAAAAACTGTTAAAAAACATTCAGACTTAAATGCTTGGAAGCAGAACAAGACTGCAAAAAAAATGAAAAAATATTTTGTGAATAATAAATATAATTTAAAGATTAGCTTAGCATGGATGTATTTTCCTCTTATGAAGTTTTTTATGTCCCAGGTTACCTGGAACAAGGACTTCTGGTGAAGGAACTGTCAAAACTCAGAGACAACTACGTCCATACGTTTCAGTTTAAAATGGATGTGATTTCCATCCTCCCCACAGACCTAGCGTACATCGTCATGGGCATCAACACACCACAACTACGTTTTAATCGTCTCCTGCGATTCCCCCGTATGTTTGAGTTCTTTAACCGAACAGAGACCAGAACCAACTACCCAAACATCTTCCGTATCTGGAACTTGGTTCTCTACATCCTTGTTATCATTCATTGGAATGCCTGTATCTACTATGCTATCTCAAAGTCTCTAGGCTTTGGATCTGATCAGTGGGTTTATCCCAATGTCTCATCCACAGATTATGGAAGTCTGAGAAGAAGTTACGTGTACTGCTTCTACTGGTCCACATTAACGCTCACCACCATTGGAGAGATGCCACCACCTGTCCGTGATGAGGAATATGTGTTTGTGGTATTTGATTTTCTAGTTGGAGTTCTGATTTTTGCCACCATCGTAGGTAATGTGGGTTCCATGATTTCCAACATGAACGCCACACGGGCGGAGTTCCAGGCACGCATTGACGCTATTAAACATTACATGCATTTTCGCAAGGTCAGCCGCACCCTTGAGACGCGTGTCATCAAATGGTTTGACTATCTCTGGACCAATCAGAAAGCAGTGGATGAACAGGAAGTCTTGAAAAATCTTCCTGACAAGCTGCGGGCTGAAATAGCCATCAATGTTCATTTAACCACTCTGAAGAAAGTTCAAATCTTTCAGGACTGTGAAGCTGGGCTGCTAGTAGAGCTAGTTTTAAAACTGCGGCCGCAGGTGTACAGCCCTGGTGACTACATCTGCAGAAAAGGAGACATTGGAAAGGAGATGTACATTATTAAAGAGGGAAAGTTAGCAGTTGTTGCTGATGATGGAGTGACACAGTTTGCAATGCTAACAGCTGGAGGATGTTTTGGAGAAATTAGCATTCTCAACATTCAGGGTAGTAAAATGGGAAACCGTAGGACAGCTAACATACGCAGTATTGGTTACTCAGACCTCTTCTGCCTTTCAAAGGATGACCTCATGGAGGCAGTGACAGAATATCCAGACGCTCAGAAGGTTCTGGAAGAACGTGGAAGAGACATTTTGAGGAAACAGGGGCTATTGGATGAAAGCGCTGCAGGACAGGAAGGGATTCTAGCCATGGATATGGACGAGAAGGTTGAACATCTGGAGGTATCACTGGATGTTCTACAAACACGATTTGCACGTCTGCTGGGAGAATTTACAGCAACTCAACGCAGACTGAAGCAAAGAATTACAGCGCTTGAGAGGCAGCTGTGTCATACAGGGCTTGGACCCGTTTCGGACCACGAGGTGGATTTTGAGAGTGATGGCAACACATCACGTGCCAACTCAACTGCACAGACACACACACAAATGGACAACGAGAGGTTAAACAACCATGATTCCCAGGATGAAAACCAGCACTCACCCAGGAACAGCCATGAATAGACCCAAAGCTATGCATAATTTTAAACACTAAATCTCATTACAGCTTAACATTAAAAGGATCCCATTTCAACATCAACTAGCCTATATAAGTTTCCAGTACAATTGGAAACTGGTTTAGTGTACGTCCAACAGTAAAGATCAGACCAAAAAAGGCATGGTAGATGCCTACAACCCAATTCTGGCTTGGTGTTGAATATATTGAAAAATGTTGGCAAGTCCAAAATGTTTATTGATAAACTAACATCATAATGTCAGAAGTCACATAAATAACATGCACCCATAAAATCTGTTTGTGTACATACGCAATGCAATGCATTTATCCCAGGTGCATCGTCATAGGTTACAACGCAGCTACTGTAGACAACAATTATTCCCCACGTCCAGTTCTGACGAAAGGACAGTGACGTCATAGCGCCCAAGAAAAGCGCCGCACGCGGAAGTGACGCAACGGCGTCGTTTCCAGCACGCCATTTTAAACTACCTCGCGCAAGTTCCTCTGGGAAGATGGCGGGGCAAAGCGCTTTAGTTGCCCTCAGAGCCCAAATATGAGTTTTTATGCCGGTTTGTGTGAAGCGCAACGTCGCGGTTGGTCGAGCGGAGCTGAAGCGCGGTGCTGGAGGTCATCATGTCCGCCGAGGTCCTCAGGTAAGGCGGACAGTTTTATCGCTCCGTGGCGAATCCTCGCATTTCTAACATCTAATATAATAACAATAAAAACATCCGGGCGTAAACGTCATACATATAGTTAGTTGTTATGGAAACGAGTAATTGAATTATTACGTTTGCGTGGTCGGTCTGACGGCGCGAACCAAACAAAGAGTCTGGGTTCAATTTAAAGAGAAATTCCTGATTGTATTACATCTAATGTAAACATAACAAAGTTAAATGCATAAGTTATAAACAGCCTCTCCCTTTAAATTCTGGTGCTTTAGTTAGTTAGTTATAATAATATAATTGACTGTTGGTTGAGTGATGAGAGTGACATCAGGAGACGGTTGTCATGGAGACGTGTCTTGTCTCCGCAGACCCCGGCCGGCGGATGGTTCTGGGAATAAACTGAGTGAACTCATTGGGAAGCTCCACGAATACCTGGAAACTGCAACAGAGGACAAGAATGAACCCTGTCTGCCGGGACACTGGAATGGTGAGTTCAGCACTTCAGAAGTGATTTGCTTCAAATAAACAAGACCTTTCATATTGAAGGTTTTTGCTGGAGGAACTACAGTTCGTTTCATTAACAGGAACTGCAGCCAAAGAGTACCTGGAGATGAAAGCCATAGCCCATGCTGAGGAGGTACGGGAACATCTCATCCTGGATGGAGCTTCATGTTTCATAACCGGCTTTTGCTCAGACACAATAATGGATGGATTTAATCAGAAGTTCTGTTGTGATTCTGTTGTGACATGACCACGTTTTGTGAGTAATGTTGTTGTTGTTGTTTGTAGGCCAGTGGCTCCTCTGTGGCAGGATTGTTATCCTCGGGTCGTTCAAAAAGGTTTGAGTCTGAATGTAATGCATATAAATCCTGTTTCTGCTCTGGGAAGATGCTGAAATGTTTGATCTTCTGCATCTACAGGAAACCAGCTGTTGTCACCAAACACAGCGGGCTGGACGAGTCTGATGCATCTTCTGAGAGTGGAGCAGAAGATGGGATGTCTGTTCACTCCAGCGATCCTGACACCAGCTTCCTACCCAAAGGTGCTGCCTACTTCCTGTTTAAACCCATCTCTGATTGGCTCATAAGTAACACCCGTTTTACATATTATGTTCCTAATGTTTTTTTGTAGTGTTTTGGGATGAATGTTTCATTTTGGTTTTTATTTGTCTTTCCTGGTTAAATTGGATATTGATACGTATAGCCTCATGTGAAATCTGCAGGTCTCATTTTTCATTCCGGTTTTGAAAGAAAGTGTTTGGATTGTGTGGAATGGTTTAAAGCATTTTAAAATGTGTTGAACAGAGATAAGAGTGCTGCACTCAAATGGTAGTTAAGAGCAAAATATAGAAAATATTTATCAAGGACACGCACATGTAGACATTTTTCGGCGCACTCATACATGCACTGACGTTCTCTCTGAATATCTGACAGGAACGGTGTTTGTGCAGCCGGAGGCTGTGAGTAACGACGGCCGCGATGATTTCCGCGGCCCAGAATTCCGCAGCCGGCGACCCCACAGGCAGTCAAAAGACAGTGTTGACAGACGAAGAGGTAAGAGAGACGTTAACTAGAAAGAAAATAAACTTTGTCAGTGTCATGAGAAACGTTCATTGTATTTGCTTTATCAGACTTTTAAGAAATATGTGAAGAAATCTGTGAAGAAATCTAATCTTATCTCGAGATGTTCCTCAAAACATTTCCTCAAAGAAATCAGTGTCTTTGAAAGGATATATTTTATCAGCTAACTTTGAACATAATACAGACGTTTGGCTACATTAAAGCATTTAGTAAGACAAAGTCCATACAAATGTAAAAATATTTTATTTGTATATAATATATGTTGAAAAAGATTATAAATAATTATATTTCTCATCAAAGAATGTTAGGAAAATGTATAATGAATGTTTTGCAGCACAATTTGAGATTAAGAAACTACATTTATGGTACAGTTGATGCCAGGTTTAATAGATGGTTGGAAATATGTGTTGTTAAAGTTTGATTCCTGGAGGTGTTTTAAAGATCAGTTAGTGTGAGACTGACTGGTGTGTGTTTGTGTCAGGGTACGAGACGGAGAGAGTTAACTGCACCGCCTGTGGTCAGCAGGTGAACCCGTTTCAGCGTGACTCCGTCTACAGACACCCTATGCTCAATGTGCTCATCTGCAAGGTACGGACGTGATTAAACGTGTGCGTGTAACGGTCGGTTGTAAAACGAGTGATTTGATTGGCTGTTGGTGTTGCTGCTGTGTTCATGAGAATTGCTTTGCTTTTTAGAATTGTTTTAAGTACTACATGAGTGACGACATCAGCAAGGATTCAGAGGGGATGGACGAGCAATGCAGGTGTGATTCAATTTCATACTGATTAAAGGTGTTTGTTAAGGTGTTTGTTAAAGCCACAATCCGTAACTTGCCTGTCTACCCCCATCTCTGTTTGAAACAAATGTACTTTTTATGTTTGTCAATCAAAGCCAACTGACGTTTCCTAGTAAATTTGACCTGACAGGTTATGTTATAAATCATTATAATCTTATCGTTGCAAATCAAGGTAAGCTAAACAAACGGGTGTAAACACTGATCTGTTATAAACTTTGCTCAATAACTTGATTTTTTATTAATATTTATGAAGTTTAGACTCATCAAAAAGTTTGAGTTTGATTGTAGCTTTAAGTTTAATGTTTGCTGAGATATCCGCACAACTTTGGACACAGACACTTTAAAGGCTTTTGTATGATTTTATCTGCTGAGATAGGCTAAGATTCACAGATCAGATCAGTGTAAAATCTGTGTATAGACTGATGACATCATTATTTACTGACTCTCTGATTGTGACTGCATTTAGGTGGTGTGCAGAGGGAGGCAGTCTGATTGGCTGTGATTACTGCAGTAACGCCTTCTGTAAGAAATGTGTGCTGAGGAATCTGGGCAGGAAGGAGCTGTCCTGCATCCTGGAGGAGGAGAGGAAGTGGTACTGTTACGTCTGCAGCCCCGAGCCGCTGATGGAGCTGGTGTTGGCCTGCGACGCGGTTCTGGAATGCTCCGAACAGGCTCAGAAACGAGCGTCCCGTCCGGAGCCAAACTCGGTTCGAGGGAAGGCCAGGAGTGGCCACGGGGCTTCCTGTATGCTGGGCCCCTCGCCGGGCCTTTATCAGCGAATGCAGTGCTTTGTAGACGTCACCTCATCCCTGAGTCACTCCTTTAAATCCATCGTTCAGCATGAAGGAGAAAAGGACGTGAAGGAGGAGGTGAAAATGGAGAGACTGGGACAGCTGAGGAGGTTCCGTGCTGTTCTGGATGACCTGCAAGCTGCCAACGTTGCATTACAGGTGCAGAAAAAACAAACAAAAAAAAAGTTTTTTTTACCCTGTAAGAATTTCACTGTGAAATTTGCTGAACTTGTTAATGGGTCGTTTTAAAGATTAGTGTCTTTAAGAAAAATTAGTAACATTAGTCTGGTTGAGGGTTCGATCAGATTAAATGCATCTCCTAGTGAGATTTTGTGTGTTATAATAACTAACTAACTATCTAAATAATTAATGTTTGTGCCATAGAAACTTTGGAATGGATACATTTAAAGATTAATTTGCCTTGTTATTTGTAATGGTAGTTAATTAAATCTTTAATTTCATGATGCCATTAATTAATGCATAATCTTAATAAAACATTTGTTTAATTATTTTACAGCTCAAATAATTGTAAAGAAAGTTGACTTACTAGTTACTGTTGATGGTTTGTTGCCTGACTGATGCTGACTGTCTTGACTGATTGTTAATTGCAGGAAGCCTTGGACCACGAGCTGATCCAGTCCAAGCAGAGTTGTGTTTCCTCAGAAACAAACAAGCCTAAAGCGAAGAGCAAACAGAAGAAGACAATGACACATCAGAGCCCCGGTTTCACCAAAGAGCTGGTGGTGAAACTCACTCCTGTACCGGTCTGTACAGAAACCATCAGCTGCTCCTCTTTTATCATCTCTCCATCATCTGACACACAGAAGATGGAGAGCAGTAGGACAGCAGAAGAGCTGGAGAACATTGTCACCGAGGTGGAGGAGAAGGAGGTGGAGATAGAGGGAGTAACTGAAGAGGTGGAAACCTACTGCTATGATAATAATGATGGTGAGGAAGAAGAAGAGGAGGAGGAGAAAAATGAAGATAAGATTGACACCAAAGGTCTGTCATTAGCCGAAGAGAATAAACGCTCTCCACGCGTGAAGACCACACCACGTCGACGGCGTACCACCACAAGTCCTGCAGATGAAGATGCTGATGTAGCTGAGGATGACTCAGATTCTGATGAGGTTCCTGAGGTTCTTCTTCAGACTGCTGCTGCCATGGTGAACAGTGAGGAGGAGGAGGGTTTGGTAGGTAGCAGCGGGAATGGAGATGAGGTTAACCAGCAGGTCAGAAAACAACGGCTCTTTGGTCTGGTGAAAACCACGCCTCCAGACAGAAGCTCTCGCAAGAGAAACCTCAAAGAGAGATCATCATCGTCTTCTTCGTCATCCTCTTCAACATCTTCCAGGGGGGGCTCTCAGGACCAGGGATCGGTGGTCAGAAAGACCAGGGGAAGGGCCCACAAAGTCGCCAGGATGATGGAACAGAGCGGGAGTTCTTCAGATGAGGCTGGGGGGCAGGAAATGGAGAGCGGGCGGAGCAGCGACTCGGACGATCAGAGGATCAAACCACTGATGGAGGGCGTCACGCTGCTTGCCTCTGGAAATTTCCAGCAGTCTTCCGGTGAGATCYTTATCCACCTCTCATATAGGTGTATATAGACAGAGTATACATATAGAGTTTTTCATAATCCAATCCATTTTGAATCTCATCAGAAACGTTTCATTTTAAAGCAGCTTCACAAATTTATAATCTGTCTTTCTCTCCAGGAGATGAGATGGACATCCAGCCTGGTCCATCATTGTCTGTGGAGGACGATGATTTAGAAAATAGGTACGACACCCTTCGCATCAGGGCCACACACACATTTTTCCCACAAAGGTCTCCACCGTCGGACTCCACTGGTCTGCCCACACCCACCACGACTAGAGCTGTGCTCCAAACCGCATTTAACAGCACGCAAGCATTGCGTACGTCAAAACGCATTGCTGCTAGACAGGGCTTGTAATGCAGCATTGTGACTCGCTCACAAAAAACATTATTTAACAGACTGTCCAGTTTCATTTCCTTACAGTTGCTTCCACACGCAGGAGAGAGAATTTGTAACCCGTAGGCACTACAAACACGTCACACTTTAGAGAAACCCTTGAGATCGCACTCTAAACAGACCAAATGAATGTCAGTGAAACATCACGGATGAATGTCTTGTTTTCGCGTAGACTGTTGCATGTCTTTGGCAGAATTTGTGACAGCTAAACCCTGTCCCATAAAAAGTCCCATCTTTGTTTGTTTGTTTCTTTCTTTGCAAGAGCGGAGAAAGAGTCTGTTTGGATCCAGTCATCAGTAAGACAGCGGACTTGTTGTGTGTCTTTGTGTTTTAAGGACCAGCTTCCTGGTTCACATGATGTAATGTTTACAGTCAGTCAGAACCGAGGCTGTGTTCTTTGCTAACAGTAGATGCTAACATTTTCGTTTTTAGTGGTAAAATTTGTGGAATTCAAGTCAACACAGTTTTCTGAAGGGAGAGAGGGACACAGTTGTACAGAAATGGTTGTTTTGAAAGCAGTTTTTATTTAATTATGGGACGGCAGATGTTTTGCGTTTGGAAGAGTTAATATAATCTATGTTGTTAAATAAGAGAAAGTTTATATTTATTCATTGACAGTTTATCTGACAGTTTAGGCACTTTGTTGTGAAATTGCACATCTTATATTAATGTTTGTTAAATGCAAAACGCTGAAGTCAGATTGTCACATGAAATAGAGTTTATTAATGGGAATATTGGTGGATACAATACAGGTAGATGATTTTTGAGTTGGTGCTTGGAAGCTTAGGTTGAGCCATGGCCTAATGGTTAGTGTTTTGAGCTGTGGTGTGTGTGCAGGCCATGCATGTTTGAGTCCGGTTCTTATCTAAATCCAGTATTCAATCGCTCCTCTTTTCACTGTCCGTATGGATTTTGGATAAACAGGTCAAACACACCCAAAAATGTTTTCCAAAACTTTGGTGAAGGTGGACTTTGGCTTCTTGTGACTGAAATGTTTGAGGCCCAGCACACAGACTATGAGCTTAAAACCGCATGTGTTTTACGTTTCTCAGTAAAGTGACAGTCTTTTCTCAAATATGTCATCTTTTAGTTTTGTGCTGTAAATACATGGCTCTTAAAGTGAGGCTGTCAACGCTTATTCTCTTTTCTGTTTTCTTTTTCCTGTTTTGTCTCTTTGTCTCTGTTCTATAGCTTAACAGGGTTCCCACGCATCCTGGAAAACCTGGAAAATATAGAATTTTGTGAGGCATTTTTCCAGTAACGTGACGTAACAGTCATGGAAAATGTGTATTGTATCGTACTGTAAACTGTATCTTTGTGTTGCAGAAGAGACTTTTGTGAAAAAGAATGAAGAAGTAATGACAATAATCGGTCAATTCTGATGTATTATTTTATGAAAGCTAAAGTCTTTGTATTAATCGTTTTATTTTGTCGTTTGCGTTTTGTTCGGCTGTGTTGTCATGGGCAGGGAAAGATCGAAATCTTTGCTTGCAGTCATTTTTGTTCTCAACTCAAATTTTGTTTGAGTTGAAATGTTGATCACATTATATGTTAATGTTGCACAAATTGCAGAACATTGTTTTCAGAAACTTTCAAATTAAAATGCTGCTAGACTTTATTTAAAAAATAAACAAAGAAACACTGATTATTGCAGCTAATGTTAGCTAGATGTTAATTTGTGTCATGGGAAAAGCTTTGATAGTGAACACCTAGCGCACATTAGCCATGCGTTCAGAAACGTACCAATAATCACAATACCTCAATTAGTAAATCAGCTGTAACTTGAAATTATAATAACATTAATGTTAGAAATATTGGCCACAAACTGATTTGGGAAAAAGTGGGAACCCTGCCTAACCTGATGTTTCATTCTCACGTTCAGCCCGTTTCATTTTCTCACATTGTGTTCATACTTTCTTTTCCTAATTTATAACTGTCACTGTTCACCTCATGTCTGGTACCAGATTTCAAGCTTAAAACCATGCAAAAGAACAAACAACACTCAAAATGAAAAAGTATTGCATGAGAGTTTCCTTTGTTTGATAGTATTTATTTTATTTTAAAACACTTGCAAAAACTCCCTTTAAGATCATTTTTAAAGAATGAAGCGTGCTTTTTTTGCATAACAAAAGGGAATGTGCAAAATTCTGAGAATTGTGTAAGAGTTGTAGTTGTAATAAAAGTTTGTCCTCCAAACACAATGGCCTCTGTGCATTTGTTTGTTTCTTTGTTTGTTTGTTTGTGCTGGTGAAATCAGAGGTGTTCAGTCTTTTCCAAAGCCTGTTGGCCTTTTATATGATCCATTTTTTGTCTTTAAAAAGGTTTTAATATTAAGCAAAACTAACATGAGCTTTTCATTACAGAATGTCCTTGTTACTTTTTTGTCCTTTGATAAAATGTAGGAGAGCATTAGATGTTTTCATAAATTACCAATAAAGTTATTATATTGTGCGTTGTATTCTATAATACAAGTGAGTAATTCTAGATTCTAAGTGAGTGAGTGTAAATCTAAGGTGGATGAAAGCTGCATCGTTTCATGAAACCTCACATTTTCTCCCTCTGTCTTTCTCTGTCTCCCTCTTTTCTCCCTGTCTTGCCTCATTTCATCCCTTGCTCTGTAAAGAATAGCAAAGCAGATTCTGCTGGCTCAAATCAGAGCAAATCTCTCCTCAGCTTCTGAGCTGAACAGCAGCGCTGATGAACAGTCAGAGAGTCTGACAGAAGAGATGAAGAGCAGCAAGAGAGATGCGTCTGAAACAACAACTGATGAAGGTGAGTAAACTTCTTTACCTGAAGAACCTTGAGGAACAACATCTCAAGATCTTTTTCTAGAACTTCTACAACTGTGCAATCTGTCAGTTCTTTCCCTAGATCTGATGTTGTGATTGATATAGAAGAGAAGAAATGAATAATTTACTAATCTACATCAGACATTGTGTTTGTGTTGCAGTCATGTTATCATTACCAAACATATGAAGCTTGGGTACATTACAGATCATTTTTCTGCAGACAATGACGACTCAGAATCCAGCGGGTCTCAGTCAGGGTCACGGCACCGGCACCAGTTGCTGCGACATGGTCTCACCTTACCAGAGGCAGAAACAAAAAGACCAAAACACAGAGGAAAGAAGAAGGGAGAACGGCAAAACCAAGATTTAGGCAAGCTGAAATTCTGTCATCAAATCTGTGCTCTCAAAGTGCTTAACATTGTTTTTAATTTGATTTGCTGTGATCATGTTTGATTTATGATTTATTTTTGTGTGTTTTTTCCTCAGAGACCACTGATGAGTCCAGTGACTCTGCCTTAAGTGAGGAGCTCAGCCAATCAGAGGCTGAGGAAGCAGGGTAACGTTACCATTGATGTCACATGACTTTGCAGGAAGTTACCATTACAATTTACTTTGGACATTAAACTCTAACTGACAACTACTAACAGTTACTACCTGCCGATTAAACCAAAAACATGATAAGCTAAAGAATTTTGTTACTGAAGTGTCACATTTTCCATAAGTATCTATTTTTATTTTGCAGGTGCCAGTCGCACACCGATCCTGAGAAATTGCAGAGCCCAACAAACCCTCCTACAGAGCTTTCAGATGACCCTAATGTGTGTTTCTACTCCATCTGTCCATAATACAAGCCACCAGTCCGTCAATAAACTAGTTTATTGTGTCTGTCTGATGTTCAGAATGATGTTTCTTCAACCACTGAGGAACATTTGAGGACCCCTCGTGGGAGAAGACGGATCCGGAGGCTTCTGGAGGTAGAGCAGCTGGCCCGGGAGACCCAGTGTGCCCTGAAGGAAGAGGAAGAGCGGAGAAGAAGATTAGCGGAGAGAGAAAAACAAAGACTTGAAAATGAGAGAAGAGAACAAGAAGAAGCAGACTCAGAGGTAAGTTCTCCAGGATGGTTTTGTAAATGTCCAACCTGAAGGATGAGTTGCATTTGGTGTTTTTGGTTCCTGATTTAGGTCATTCTAGTGTCCGAGAAACCGGCTCACAGCTTTGTCCCATTGGTCCTTGAGAAAGATGATGTAACACACAAACCTGTGGTACAAGTTCACATGCATCTCCTGAGAAAACTCAAAGCCCACCAGCGAGAGGGTGAGAGAAGTTTCAGAAGCTGATAAAGATACAATCATCCTTTTATCATTTTCCTTTATCGTTTTTCTGTGCAATGTAGCATTATAGTTTAAAATGCAGTTACACTCTTTTTTTATAAGTGGATGTAGATTTCTGAAGCAGTGATGTGACTGTGTTGTGTGTGTTCATGTGACTGTAGGTGTTCGCTTTATGTGGGACTGCTGTTGTGAGTCTGTTCAGAGTGTGAAGTCAACTCCAGGTTCTGGTTGTATTCTGGCTCACTGCATGGGCCTGGGCAAGACCTTACAGGTATAAGACTCGTTTATTTATCCATCCATCCATCTATTCCTGTTGTATAGCTGTGAAGAGTTTGTTTATGTTTGTGTGTTTGTTTCAGGTGATTGTGTTCCTTCACACGGTGTTGTTGTGCCCACAGCTGCCGCTGAGCCGGGCTCTGGTGGTCTGTCCTCTCAACACGGTTCTCAACTGGAGGAGTGAGTTTGACAAATGGCAGAGGGGCCTGAGACCCCAAACTCTGAGGGTTAGTAGATTATCTCTATCACTGGACATCCTTCCAAGTGGTTGTAAACTGGTGTGTATTTATACAATTCATTTTGTTCACTAAAACCTTTGTGTATGTCTTAGTCTGCATTTAAATTTAGAATAAACATTTACAAAAAACTGAGGACCCAAGGAATAGTACCTTACTGTTAAAGGCTATAATAACACATTTTAGCACAGAAACATCTGACATGTCTTGCCTGGTGGACTTACAGTATATTTTACAGTAAATGCATTACTGTACGTGACATCCTGTCCCTCACACACAGGTTACTGAACTGGCCACGGTAAAGTCTGTGAATCTTCGTGTTGAGCTGTTGACGGACTGGTTTCAGAATGGAGGAGTGATGATCATGGGCTACGAAGTTTTCCGGATTCTCACACACGATAATAGCGCCAAATACAGCAAACACAGGAAGGCTTTTCGCTCCATGTTGCTGGATCCTGGTAAACTCATCTACATTACCTGCCTTTGGAATAGTGGCAGATGTGTAATTAAAAAGCTTGAATGTTGTCGTTTTAAAATCTCTTGTGTGTGTTTAGGTCCTGATTTGGTGGTGTGTGATGAAGGTCATGTGCTTAGAAATTCCGAATCCAGCATCTCAAAAGCCATGCGTGCTCTCCGCACACGCCGAAGGATCATACTGACGGGAACGCCGCTCCAAAACAACCTCTCTGAGTGTAAATCACCTTTAACCTGTTTGTTTTTAAATTAATTCCACCAGCAAATAAATACTGTGGCTTTGACTTTTGACTTCTGTCACTGTAAATAATCTGCAATAATGTCTTGCGTTCCAGATCACTGTATGGTAAACTTTATTAAAGAGAACCTGCTGGGTTCTTTGAAGGAATTCAGGAACCGGTTTATGAATCCGATTCAGAATGGCCAGTGTGCGGACTCCACTCCCGCTGATGTCAGACTCATGAAGAATCGAGCACATATTCTCCACCAGCTGATGTCAGGATTCATACAGGTGTGACACCAAAACAACATTTACACGTTTGGTGAACACGATTCCAAAGCAAGTTGGAGAGCAATCAAGCTATACATTTAATCAAAGTTCTCTGGGAATCGAACCCGCAACCTTTTGCACCACTAATGCGGCCTTCCAGTTGAGCCTCAGAGCTTTCAAAGTATAAAGACAGCTTGGCAAAGTAAGTTTGAGGTTTTACATTGTTTGTTTGTGTTGCAGAGGCGGGACTACTCCGTTTTAAAGTCCTGTTTGCCCCCCAAGCTGGAATATGTTCTGTTAGTGAGGATGACGCCTCTGCAGTGTCAGTTATACACACACTATCTGCAGAACAACACAGGTCAGAATCACATCCATCGTGCCTCGGATCAGTCGCACACACACACACACACTCATTGTTTGGGTTCGTGTGTGTGTCTCTTGTATAGGGAAAGGAGCAGGTGTCAGTTTGTTTCAGGATCTTCATATTTTGAGTTTGATATGGACGCATCCCTGGTGTCTCAGACTTGCTCAGCGGAACAAGAATAAGGTTGTTGCGGTTCCAGGCGCGAGAGATTCTGGAAAGTCGAATGGTTCTCTCAGGTAAGGTGTGTTTGATGTGTGATTAGTGTTTACTGACGTTTCATACACTTATGCAGTAAATCAAATATTTGTTTTATTTACTGAAACTTTGTAAGTAAATGTAAGATTAGTCACAAGCAGGAAAGGTTGTGGAGCCGAGAGTCATTTGCTGTGACAGTCTGACATGTTACTGCTGCATCTGCCCCTCAGGGAGGAGGCAGTGAGCGCAGATGCAGACGCTGATGTGATAAATGACACGGAGAGTGACAGTGATTCAGTCATCTTGGTCAGTCAGAAACCAGACATCACCAACACAGACACAACAAATCCTGGTGAGGAAGTTATTCTCTCTCCCTCTCTCCTCTCCGTCCTACAGTTACTCTCTTTACTCTCTTAATCTCTTTCTCTCAAAGCTGCATGTTGATAAGACAAAACGATATCTGAAAGATAAAAAACATACACAGTGTTTAATTCACATAAAATAGGAAATATTGTTAAGCGGTAAAGATGAAGGAAAAATATGAAAATATCACTAATAAAAACTCTCTCTCTCTCTCTCTCTCTCTCTCTCTCTCTGCATCTCTCTCTCTGTTGTTCAGGCTGTAGTGTTGGTAACAGGCCATGTGCTGAATGGTTTAAGCCATTCATAAAAGAAACTGATGCCAAAGTACTGGAGCATTCTGGGAAATTACAGTTACTACTGGAGATTTTACACTGGGCAGAGGAGCTGGAGGACAAAGTGTGAGGAAAACACACCCACTCAAAGTTTACTTCATACAATATGTGGCACTTATTACAGGGTTTGCTGTGGTTGTTATAATGTCTGTTTGAGGCATAAATGCTGTTTGTTTTTGTTCAGGCTGGTGTTCAGTCAGTCTCTCATATCATTGGACATTATTGAGAGTTTCCTGCAATATGCAGATGAGACCAAAGGCAAAGAAGAGTGTCCATACAAAGGTACACACACACTGGGAAGTGATTTTACACAGAGGACTAGCTGATCTGTCATTTGTTCATCTCTTGAATATGCAGCGTTTTTAATTTGTATTGACAGGAAAGAAATCTTGGATAAGAAATAAAGATTATTACCGTTTGGACGGCACCACCAGCGCTTGTGCTCGCAAGAGATGGGCTCAAGAATTCAACAATACCAGAAACACAAGGTACCACACAGACACCGTTACGTTTGTAGGCTTGTCAGCGCAGTTGCAGAAAAGTGAACCGCTGCTGTGGGTCTCTGTGGCAGGGGGAGGTTGTTTCTGATCTCCACACGGGCCGGGTCTCTCGGCATCAATCTGGTGGCTGCAAACCGGGTTGTGGTGTTTGACGCGTGCTGGAATCCGTCATACGACATCCAGAGCATCTTCAGAGTCTATCGCTTCGGGCAGAAGAAACCTGCCGCTGTTTACCGCTTACTGGCCCAGGTATACAAACAAACACAATTAATATCATTCTGAAATAAAGCTGGTTATGTTTAAAGTTGTTTACAATAAAAGCTTGGCATCCAGGTTTAGAGAAACCTTCTCAAATACTCATATTCCGAACAGAGATGGCAGCAGAGCGACAAAAGTTACAGATTGCAGTTGGTTTTAATTAAGATGTTTTTGTTCATTTATATTTATTTGAAATCATGTAAACAAATTTTTATAATTTTTATATTTTCTATATTAGTACGTTTTTTTGTAATAGCAATGAATGATGTTTATATTAATAATTTTTTGATTGGAGGATGTTTTTTCTGTACACAGGGAACGATGGAGCAGAAAATTTACGAGCGACAAGTGGCTAAGCAATCTTTATCCTCCCGTGTTCTGGACCAGCAGCAGGTCCAGAGACACTTCACCCACAGCCAGCTGAACGAGCTGTACCGCTTCCAGCCAGAACCACGACCCAGCAGACACACAGACACTCCTGTGGTAAACATCCATCCATCCATACATACATGAGGCGTTTGTCTGTTTATTATGACATCTTTGGTTTGTTTGTTTATTGTGACCTCATCGGTTTGTCTGTTTATTATGACATCATCGGTTTGTTTGTTTATTGTTACATCATCAGTTTGTCTGTTTATTATGACATCATCGGTTTGTTTACTTATTGTGACATCATCGGTTGGTCTRTTTCGGGCCGGTCAGGACGAGGTGTTGGAGAATCTTCTGCAGAGTTGTGAACAGCTCATTGTACGTTATCATGAACATGACTCGCTGTTAGACCACCGGGAGGAAGAGGAGCTGAGCGAGGAAGAGCGAAGAGCGGCCTGGGATGAGTACAGGGCTGAAAAGAAGGTATACGCACACACACACTGCTGATTCCAATAGTTTATTCCTATTTTACTGAAACAAGCCGTTCCAAACTGCAATGTTGTTTTAATGTTTTCTTTTATTTACAAATAACTAGATGAAAAACTTGTGTGGTTTGTCTCCTCCAGGCTTCCGTACAGACTCCCAATGAACCGCCCCTTATGCAGCTCAGCAGAAACACCGCCCAGGAGCTACAGGTAATGTTTAGGTTCTGTGTTTGTGTGTTTTCATGCTCAGACGTGTTTCTGTGTCTCATAAGATATTAAACAGGAAGTATCATGATGTTGACTGTCTGTTTTCCCTCCCCTCAGCGCATACGCTATAACCAGCAGGTACTGGCTTCTCGAAACCTCATTTATAAACCCAACAACGGCCCTCCACTGCCGGCCCCTGCCCTCCACCCGGCAACAAACGCCAGCATCAATTTCCGGCTGGAGCAGCCTGGAGTAGCTTTCCCAGAGCTCCAGACACACAGGAGACCCGATCCGTCTCTCTCCTACCACTAAACCCAACTGCTGGGAGTTGGACTTGAAACAAAGATTATTTAAATGTAATTAATATTAATATTTAACGTTGTGTTCAGACAAATGAATGTAGCTTTAGCATCAAAACACTGGGAAAAAGTCTTTATACGTCTTTAAAAGTGTTTATACGACAACTGACTGTGTTTGAAAGTTTCTGTCTGAACATCAAAACCAGTAGGAAATGTGCTTGAATTTTCAGGGACTTGTATATTGAGACTAATGTTTATTTCTTTACTAACACCCTGTAACGTTTGTTTGAAAGATTATGGAGAGCAATAAAGAGATGAAAACACGTTTGTTCCGTGGGGGCGCTGTTTCTCACACATGCACCACAGGTGTATCGGCACGGGCTCCTCACCGCTCCGGTGATAAACCCGCAGCTGCGCGTCAGTGTGGCGGCCGCACCGTGATGCTTCTCGCGGCTTGTCTCCGGCGCTGCGCCCGGCTGCTTTGCTGGATCCCCCCTGCGATCGTTGTTGTTGTCGGGATGTGGTCGTATTACGCTTTCGTTGTGCATTTCTGCTGGAGTGAGTGTCGTTGTTACCAAATATTGCATTGACATTATTTTGAGGCTTTACTGACTCGTTTTATTAGTATTGCATTTACATTTATAATGGGAAAAAATGTGACTTTTGTGAAAGTATGTAAGATTAACACTTGTATTCTTTGCTAGATGGAGAGTTTGTTAAAGTATTTAAATGCATTACCAGGAGTCATCAGTTATATCAGTAATAGTTCATATGTTATAAAAGCATTGACTGGTGTTGACATTTGTGTGCAGTCATGCTCACCTGTGAGAGGCAAAGAGGTACGATCTGTGTTTTACATGCTTCTGGTTTGAGTTTGTATTAGATGTTATTGCTCATAAATACTGGTTGTCTCTCTCAGTGGCGTTTCTTTGCCTGTTCCACGCGTGTTTTGGGATGTTTTCGTGGTCCTTTTGGAAATCAGTTTTCACTCCATCGTCTTTCCCTTCAGTGAAGGTACGTCTCATTCTTCTCAGTTCTTCACATCTTTTTGGAGTCTCCTTGTGTTCATGTGATAAAACTAGAAACTTCAAAAGCCTGAACTATGAAAAGGTGTCAAAGTCTGATATATGGCCAAATATAACATAAGTGTATAATGCAAACATGTATAACAATATATTTGACATCTTCAAAATATTGATTTAAAATCTTATCTCCAATAGGAGCAGCGCCCATGAAATATTCAGAATAATTTATTGGTAGGAATAAATAATAATTTGTTGTTTGTTCTGTTTGGCCTCAGCCCTCTTGAGACACCCACAAATGTACCAAAAAGTTGCATGTTTTGTTTGTATACTACATATATTTCCAGGGTAATGTTTTCATGTTTTTGAAGTACTACATAAGTTTAATGAAACACATGAATTTCCTGGAGGTCGTTCCTGTTTCAGTCAGGCTTATGTTTCTGCTGTCTCTCACCTCCGCTGGTGCAAAGAACTGGAGAGAACTTGAAATGAACTTGTGCCGGTATGAGGGTCAAACAGTCCCTCAGATCAGGCCTGTCATACGTGACACATGAGTGTAAAGGAAGCCCCTGTCCTTCTTAGCACACAGACATCTCATTTACTAATGTGTGTGTTCAGTTTCAGCTGTCTTCCTCAGACTCGCTGCTTCAGGGGCAACATGGAGGTGTGGAGAAGAGTCAGATTGTTCTGGAATTCTCTCAGAAGCTTCCGGTTCACACACGGACTGCAGCCGGAGGTTAGAAATTCCTTCAGTCTTCAGTCTAACACTGAACTCTAGAGACAGAGTCAGTGACGCTTGCATTTTAAATCGCTTTGGGTGAAAGAGTAACAGTTAATAGAAACATCTTAAAATGCACATCTGACAGGGAATTTTATGGGATGGTATATGTTGATCAAACCTAAATTAGACTAATGTTTTGTTGGAACATTTAGAATCACTCTCAAAAGCATTAATTCACTGCAAAATTAAAATTCTGTCATTTACTCAACATTATGCATCAGGGAATCCGTATAAGAGCAGCAGAAAAGCAATCTATGAAGATTTATATATCTCATAAGATTTCTTTAATTAATCTTTAGGATTTAAGCAGCTTAAAAGCATCTAATTCATTTTGTGAGTTTTAAAGCAATTTCTTAAACATGGCAAGACATAATTTACAGCAACTTTTTCATAATAAACACCATAAATGTAAAAAGATCTTGGATTATTCTGGTATTCTTCTAAACATTGTGTAAACATTGGTATTCTTCAATTAACCAAAAAATAAAACACTGTGGTTAAAAATGGAAACTGTCTTTTTAAACAGGAATTTCTTTTATCTGATGCTGGAGGACATTTGTTATTTATTTGGTTGTGTGTGTTTGTGTTCATCTCAGCTATCAGGTTCTGTCATTACTGCCAGCTGATAAAACCAGATCGTTGCCACCACTGTTCTGTCTGCCAGATGTAAGAATCCTCCCTGTTCTTTTCATGTGTGTGTGTGTGTGTGTGAGAGAGAGAGAGTGTGTGTATCAGTGCATCTCCCACCCATTAACTCACTCCTCCCTTAATGAAAGGGAGACGCAGACATACGATCTGTATGTGTGAGTGTGTGTGATAATTACAGGATGTCAAAGTACTTGGTCACATTTATTTGAGTGGACAGTGAATCTTCTCAGATGAGTTGCAGTTCGTGTCTCTATCAGGTTTCCAGCCTTTGATTAAAGTCCAAGTGTGTGTGTGTGAGAGAGAGTGAGAATGACTGTGTGTGTTTTTGGAGATTTTGAGTGTGTGTCTGATTACACTGATTATTATTTAATGAGAATAGTTACTGTGTATCACACTGCTTCACTCCTGCGGTCTGTGTGTGTGTGTCTCTCTCTGTAGGTGTGTGCTAAAGATGGACCATCATTGCCCCTGGTTTGTAAATGGACTACTTACAACACTGCACGTTGTTTAAATGTGYGTTTTTAAATGTTTAAAAAGGTGACACCTGTTCTCTTGTTCTGTGTGTGTTTGTTCTGTGTGTGTTCTGTGTATGTATGTGTGTGTGTTTAGGTTGAATAACTGTATTGGATTCTCCAACTATAAGTTCTTCATGCTGTTCCTGTTCTATTCACTCCTGTACTGCCTCTTCATTGTTACCACGGTTACACCGACCTTCATCAAGTTGTGGCTGGTGGGTTAAAACATCTAATGCTGATTCATAGATATTTTAACTTTTATAGCTTTAACTAAAGTCACAAATTGAATCGTATTACCACTAATTCCACTAATGTTGTTTTTTCAGGGCAAGTTATTTGACACGTGGGATAAACTGCATGTTTTGTTTCTGATGCTGGTGTCGGCCATGTTTGCCGTCACCCTCTGTTTCCTGCTTATCTTCCATATCTGGTTGCTAACCAACAACAAAACTACACTTGGTAAAACCTGTAGTTTATATATGTACAATATTTGTAAATAGTTGATTAATATTTCTCTCACACACACACACACTCTCTCTCAGAGTGGTTGTCGGTCCCTTTTTTCGCCGATGGGCCCAGCAGTGAGGCGTTTGATGTGGGTATCCGAGCAAATTTCCTACAGGTGTTTGGAAATAAAAAGAGACTCTGGCTATTTCCAGTATTTAGCAGGTAACTTTCAGTCTCCTTGACATCTGCTGCCCCATGTTTCAGTTATTATTATACAGGAAAGATTTCCTAAAATCTGAGCTGTGATAAAAGCTATTGTGAAACAGCAGAGACCAGACTCCTGTTTTTTTGGCAACTGTAAACAGTCTGTTCCATCAATCAATTACATTACTTAACTTTGTTATTATTACTAATAAAACTTAACTATGTTAAGTTTGTGTCTTGTTTCATGTCACTTTATAAACATGATAACACACACAGGCTGTGGTTTTTACACAGTTTTAGACACACTGTTTTGTGTCATGCTGAAAAACTGCATTTATCCCTTTTAAAATCACTGTAACACAATGTTTTGACACAACACAAATGTCATAGTTTATACTTTTATACTTTATGTCTGACAGTGAAGGGGACGGACATTCATTTCCCTTGAAATGGCAGCTGTCATCTCACAGCCCTCCAGTGATGGATGAGCGTCATGTTCTCCAGGGAATCGTGGGTAAGGAATCGTAGGAAAGTCAATCAACACCCAATGTTGTTTATTGGCTAATCAATCAAAGCCAGGCCTGAAGAATCATCTAATAAAGAGTCGGAGGTTTGGTCAATCTTTTATTTATCTTTTATCTTTTATTTATTCCAGTTCTCAAGCTGTTTAAAGGTGATCTGCTGCTTCTGTCATTAACTTAAGTGTGCCGTCACCACGAGTAGGATTACCGACACCAGTTCTTCTGCATTCTGGTGCAAAGATTACGGACAACCAGACAAAACACTGAACTTTTAAAATAATACAAATGCATCTGGGTTTATAGTAACGCTTCTTGTAAAACGTGGGTTTCGTTGTGTTTAATTTGGAGTTGGAGTAGTTTGGCATAAGGAGGAATTGTAGGTTCATACCGCCTCCTAAAGGCTAAACCACGACTGTACAACCTGCTGCAAAGTCTGATTTGAGCCATTTGTCTCTTTTTTGGTTCTCACATCAGTCTCACCTGAAGGTGTCTCGGTTACCATGGCAGCAGATGACTAGCAGTAATGGAACAAGGTATGAATGCAGCTGCTACAGAAATGTCCTTGAAAAAGATGTTTGTACACATTTGCTGACTGTTCACTGACAAGTGCGCCTGTTTGTTGTTTTTTAAGGTGACAGGAAGTGACATAAATCATCACAAGTCTCTGGATGGCTACAGGGATCTCAGTCACAGGTTAAGCTTTCAGGAACAGCAGGCAGCCCTTCAGTGAGATCAAGGTGTACATCTGCCCGGATGCTCAGTTTTCACCTGGAACACTTCCTGCGGCAGAGATCAGGTCTCCGAAACCTTTCTTACTGATCAGGGTGTGAGAGAGCCGTTTTAGGTGTCTTTGCTTAGTGATAATGCTTTTAATTCATTGTTTTCTGTTCAAACGTAGTTCACCTCTCAAGATCTTTGGTGTTTTCATTGTGAAAGTGACATTGTTTTTTTCTGAGGTTAACGCAATAACAGTTTTAGCTTTCGTCAAATATCATGCATTGTAAACTAAATTAAAAAGACACTGTTTAATACAAAATATTTTTATTTGGATTTTCTTGTTTTGCATCACTCTAGAATGTTCAAGAACAGTCTAGCTTGTTTTCCTGGTGGATAAACGCATATAAACAGATGATCTTTCAAAAATGATTAACACCGATACACATTAAAGCAATACAAATACAGAGACCAGCCCTGTTGATTTAGTCACACACAGAAACTCTCTGTGGGCTGGTCAGACTTTACCTGATGAATAATAAATTCACACAAGCTGCTTCACAAAACTAAAGGTGTCACCAGTGGAGTCAGTCTGTGCCAAAATACTTCTGGCCGAAGTGTGTCGGAGCAACAGCGTGAACTTCAGTTGTCAGTATAGTGATATCAGGAAATTCCTGAATGATGGATCGTGCACCTTAACACACACACACACATTATTATGGCCACAGGGTAGGAGATTTGTTCCAGAAACATTATTTTTTTGCATATTTTTCTCTGTACATGAGAGAGTGTGTGTGTGTCTTACCATGTGGAGTGGAGAAGAGACTTAGTAATATGATGTGTTTGGCTTGCAGGCCATGTTCATTTAGCACTCGCACGGCTTCTATCACAGTGTTTCCTGTACCTAAACACACACACACAATTCACTGTGTCTACTAATGCCACATTTAAAGCTTTATTTGTTTATGCTGTAAGATTTCAATATTAATGGTACTAACCCTAACTTCACAGGACACATTTCACCTGTTTAAATCGATCTCTTTTCCCAAAGTTATGCTATTATTAAGCATAATGTCTGACTACTCACTCAGGATGGGGTACATAAGCAGAACTTTTCGTCTGCTGATGTCAGGAGGAAATTTTGCATAGTAAACTTTGGCCTTCTGTGTCTCCTCGTCACTCTGGATCAGAATCTTACCAATCCGGATGGATCTACAACAATCCCTCAGGCCCTGTTCCATGGCCTCACCTGCACACGATACATGTTATTAGCTATTGTGTGTGTGTGTATGTGTGTGTGTGTGTGTGTGAGAGAGAGTAAGACTTACCACTCCTCATGATGCTAACCCCACAGTTTCCTTTTTCAAACTTCACACCCTCGTATTTGTGTCCTGCATACAGAACGTGTATAGAAACACAAAACTGCCTGAAATAAACTTTAACAGATGATGTTGCCTGTGATGTAGTATTACAGCTAAGACAGCATTTTGTATTGCAGTGGGCTGGGGTATTATTCACCATGGTAACAGGCTCACCTGTTGGCGTGGTTACGGTGCATTCGCTGTATGGAAGCTGATTCAGTCCTTCCTCCACGACCAGCCGTATCTGAGAAAACAAACATTTACATTTAGTTGTAGCAACRCAAATTACGAGACACAAATCATTTAATGTCAGCTTTCCAWAAAGCTGCTTACTGCATTACATGTCAAAAACCATAACTTCAGTTCACACCACAATACAATCTGCAAACCCAGATCTTTACCTTTATAGGGTTTGTAAAGAATGTTATCATCACTGCATCTGTAAAACTGATATTTACTGTCTACTGATATTTAAAACAAAGACAACCACTGATCTTTACTATTTGTAACAATTCTTACCAATCTATCTGCACAGAACACAAAGTCTCCTCTACTGGTAGTTCTGGGAACGACAGAAAAGAAAGTCACAAAGTGACATTGGATCTGGTACTAAATGCTATGATACATAATGTTAATGCTAATCTGACATGATACAGTCGAGGAATCGACGTGTAAAATTCATGCATTTATTATTATAAATAGTTACAGCGTTGTACAAATGAGTGCGATGCGTATCACACGTGGCCTGTACGGCGACAATCCGGTTTGAACGGTAACTACACACTCACTTGTCCCTAATGATTGTTTGAAGCTCTCGGATTTGGTCATTTAATGGCAAGAGTTTCAACTGAGGTCCTATTTGTCGCTGGATGTCGCTCGGGGTTTCGTTTTGACCCGGTCCCATGTCACCCTGACACGGTTCGCTGCTGCTGCGAGCGAAGCGGACGTGCTTCGCGGAGTGATCGGGGCTCTCGGTGTTGTTCTTAAGCTGCTTGTTATGGCACGGCATCTTCGCGATAAGATCCGTTTCCATATGAATACCAGCCGAGAAATCGGTACACAAACCGGTGGTCCGCTATCTGACAGTTCCGTGGGCGATATTTGTCAGTGTGGATGCCTCGCCATGCCTAACGCTAGACGGAGGAAACGTGCGCGCACGCACCGGGAACAACAAACTACGTCACATCCACCGGTTTCGTGATTGGATAGACGGGGTGTCACTCACAGGTCGTTGACGTGTAGGGGCGGGACACTGCGGGCCTCATTCAAAAACAGGCAGAGGCATGTTTAGCAAAAGCTAACAGCGTCTTAAATTGTTTGGCCTTTAAAACACGTTTATTTGTAGGGGCAACGGTAAAGGATTAGTAACATTTAACATCGTGCAAAGATTAAACGATGGCGCACGAGGGATATCGTTTTTACCGAGCAACAACCATGCAGCTCCGGGTAGAAAAAAGCAAACGACAAGAAACACACAGTTAAAATAACCACAACACAGAGATATTTATCACTACACTTTCGGGAAATCCACATTATGAGACAATATAGCGTTACTATGTAATAGATCCGCGTTTGTTTTTAAAAGAGCACGTGTGCGTGCATGGGGCCTACTTGGATATATGCGCATGTCTTTATAAAGAGGAACGATGCAAGTATGTACACGTTCCCTACCTCTTAAAAATGACTTAGATTGAATTTTGAACACTACCTACTTTCAAACTTTTTAAATCTTTTTGCAATTTTTTTCAAATTTACTCTAAAAACCAAAACTGTTATTTGTTTTCTCGGGAATACTTTAATCTTAATGGGAGTTGTTTATTTATTAAGATATATACTGCATGTGCAGTATCAGTTTATCTACATAAACCAAATCTGCGGTAAACCCCGGCCAGCGTTGAAAATCACACCGCGCATGCGCGCGCCTCTGCACCTGTTCGGCAGTGCAGCGCGCTCCCGACCACTCCGCGCGCCGCCGTGCAAAATATGGGGGCGCGCTCTTTATGGCAGGTCTCAAAAGAGGGGGAGCAGTAGTGCACGAGCGCGCAGTCGTTGTCAGGGAGGGGGTGCAGCTGGGAAAAACACATACACACGCATACACGCCCCCGTCTCTCGCGCGCACGCACCTAAGGGCAAAAACAAAGCGACTTTAAGACGCGCTGATGCTGGCGTCGCGTCGCGGCAGAGCGTGAGCATGCGGCGCGGAGCTGTGGCTGCCGCAGACCTTTGTTTGTTTCCTGGAAACCCTGGAGCTCGAGGGAATATAATGGAGTGGTAGGGGCTCCGAGGCGCGTCCACCTGCTGCTACCGGGGATGCAGTCCGGGCTCGCGAGAGGAGAGGAAACATGGTGACACCGCTTCACTGAAGGAGTAAAAAACATCAACACCGCACACGCCTCACCAGCAAACGGAGTCTTGAAGCGAGTGGGACGCGCGGCCCCGGTGTAACGGGAGGTGAGTGTGCGGGCTGTGCGTGTTTGTGTGCGTGATGCGGCGAGTGGGCCAGTGTGACGCGCGTCAAACGCTGCAATGAGGAGAAATGGAGGAGTGAGTGTCAGCTGTCATGATGCGTGAGTGAGCGATGAATGGGAAGAGGTGGATATTTGTATGGTGTCCTGCAGCGGGGCCATGTTTGGGGGACCGAAAGCATTGCTGCTCATGACGATTACGTGAGGCAAACCACACACCATGTCCACTGACACTCTCTCTCTCTCTCTCTCTCTCCCTCACACATAAACCATCCCCCCCAAGCCAAGGCCATAGCTTCATACGCACTCGTTTTCAGTAAAACAACATCAGCGGTGCCATGTGGGCACGGTCCGTATATTCCGTTTTACGCATTATTGGTGTCCCCGGTTTTGCTTTCGGTCGCCACGCGCCGCGCAGCGTCTGCGACCGATGCGGCATTTGGCGATGGCAGATGCAGAAGAGAGGATAACGTGTCAGCGCACCAGGCCTTCAATAATTAAGGCTGGACTCGAACCTGTTACGTCCGTCTGAATAATGTAAATCCTGTAATACGAGATGCTGAAAGCCAGCTTGTGTTTCGGTAGAGAGAGGGTTGATCTATCGGAGGATCTGTCGGTCACCGGACACCTGTGCTGGGAAGCGGTTATGGAAGTTGCATTGATGCTGTTACCCAGCAGACATAGGACTCTATCAGAATGAGAACAGGGCCAAAGTCCCTCATGTGCGCGTTTGTGATCAATAACACGATCGATCAATGATAGAATCAATCAATCAATCAGAGCGACGCACGTCTGTTTGTTTCGCAGGAGCCGCAGGTTTGTAGTTGAGGACGGTGCAGACGTGCATGAAAACCTTGTGCAATGAGAGAAGTAGACAGTCAGCAGTCTGTGAGTGAATAGATGTTGGGTAGATAGAGGAATATTTTGGTTGTTTCTCACTGATTGACTGTGGACAGATTGCAGCAGATTTATTGATCTCTGAAAAGATCAAACAAACACACCAACGTGGATTCAGTCTCTCTCTCTCTCTCTCTCTCTCTCTCTCTCTCTCTCTGTGTGTGTGTAATTCCATTGTCTGTCTCCTGGGTGGATGTTGAAGCTGAATAAATATTAATTTCGTTTTTAATAAAAGCAGTTTGCAGACAGAGCCACTGCCCTGTTCTCCATCTCTCTGTCTGCAAACTGCCTTAAGGCTGTCAGAATGAGCTGGGATCAGCCATTGGTTTCTTACATTAAGACACGGGCTTGGAGGACAGATTTGGAGCTGGACAGTCAATGCTGAGGAGTGTTGTGAATAGTAGGGACGTATGTCCCAGCTAACAGGGAACATTCTCAGACTGTTGGCTAATGTTCTCTGAAAGTTTTTAAAACATGTTCCTTCTGTACATGAGCAGAACTTTGTTTATTGTTATATGTGATATCAGAAACGTTATTGTTGGTGTTATGTTTTACAAACATTACAGATTATAAGTTGTGTTCTTAAAACACAAATTTTAAAATGACATTTTTAACACTTTTGTTGATGGAAATGTTGGAGATGCGTTTTTACAACCTTAAATTATTAACTGGCATGTTGGTATTTGGTGGTTTGGAATTATGATGTTTGATGTGTTCCGCCAGAAATCCTGTTGTCTAATACTATCCAGCTATGAGTTGTGTTTGTATGTATTTATGGTGGATTATTTGTATGAATTCTTATATAAAATATTTAATTAAGACAAATATGCTCACAGGAACAGCTTACAGAAAGGTTTGGGCCATAAACATGTTTAGTTAATGCAATTTAAGGAACATTTTTATAAAGAAGTGTGTGTAAATGAATGTAGTTTTGCTGTGAAGTTGTTTGCAGAACTAGACGCTGGCCATTAAAACTTAAAATGCTTGCTCAACAATTTTAATACTCCTGTGTAATTCATAAATCTTCATTAGGTCAGTTCTGCGTTCCTGTGTAAATTTACCCTGTGGGAACACTTCAAACTGTGCAGTGGAGACTGTGTGATACCATTTCCTCTTATAGCAATTGCAATGCTATCACATATTTATTTGTGTTACTGAAACGCTGCATTTTTACCTTTACCACATATGTGGTAGACGCTTCTGACACATACACATACCCGAGGGAGAGGGAGAGAGAGAGAGAGAGAGAGAGAGAGAGGGAGAGGGAGAGAGAGAGGGAGAGGGAGAGGGAGAGAGAGTGCGAGAGAGCCCTCTTCTCTTTCTGTGCTGGTACAAAGCTCTTTTATTTCTTTCACATTCTCAAGAGTTGCACTTCACAGTGAAGGGCGATCAGAGGACAGAATGATGTAAAACAATACAACTCACTGTAATACTGAAGAAAAGAGGGACACACATCAGGGAAGTGCTAGAAAAGAAAAAAGGGAAAGAAAGAGTGGAAAAAAGAAAGAGGTAGAAGAAGGGGAAAAGAGGGGAAAAAGAAAAAGAAAGAAGGGAAAAAAGAGAGAAAGAGAAGGATGAAGTTACAAAATATATGTAAATCAAATACCTTGGTGTGACAGCACAATGAATGAAGAAATTCACTTTTTATGTTATATATTAATGCAATATATAAACTATACACTGTATTGCATATCTGTAGATACAGGTGTATTGTATGGCAGTTCTGTAGAATGGGCAGCATTCGTTTGTTTTTATAGCAGATGTTAAGAATTTAAAGCTGCAATCTTTGTTTTGACTGCAATCAAAACTTTTACCTCTCTGTCCTCATCTCTGTTGAAACAGAAAATTGCGGATTGCTTTACATAGTGTGCTGTGCTTTTGTCAAGTCAAATAAAGTCAAGTTGACATTTCTCAGGAAATATTTCCCAACAGCTCAAATGCTGAATCATTATTGTAAACTTACTGTTGTGAATTGTGGAAAGTTAAAGATTATTATAATGATTGATAATCTGAGCTGTCAGGTTGGGTTTTGCAGGACGTGTCCGTCTGTAAACAGAAGTTATATTTTAACACGTCCGGTTACTGTAGATGGTGGAGCATTTTCATGTTAATGAAAACATTAATACCTCAGCGATGACTCTGCAGTTGTGTTTCAGACAGTGATGCTGGCGAAGAGGAACAGATTGCAGCTTTAAACTTTGGGAATTTTTTACTGAATTTCAGTTACAGTTTTTTGTATTTCTCTCTCTGACAGTAATCTTATAATATATTTATTTTTCAGCTAAAACAACATCAAACGTTAAGTATTGTTGAACTTTTGAAAGCCAGATGTTGATTTTTACACCTTAAAAAGGCCAATGTGTGTGTTTCTAAATGTTAATGATTAAACAAATGTAAAGTTCAGAGATGATTGTTTAAATGTAAGGATTGCTAGCATTAGTGCATAATCTCTGACTGTCTGTGTGTTTGACAGGCTGGCCAGTGGTAATTATGTTATTGAGAGAGAGATTCAGTTCAGATTGATGGATGTTCTACAGGAGTCTCAACACTCAGGGGCAGATAACAGCCCCTGCCCAGGAGATACCAGTGAAAACGGTACGGAGATCCCACATGCATCATACTTCACGTGTGTGTGCGCGCATGTGTGTGTGCGCGCATGTGTGTGTGCGCGCATGTGTGTGTGCGCGCATGTGTGTGTGCGCGCATGTGTGTGTGTGTACATTGCCAGTCAAATGTTTGGAGACTTTTTTTCTGTAATGTGTTTCATGATCTTAAAATCCTAAAATCTTGTTCTTAGCATTAAAATGAATGAGATGGTTGAAGAATACCAACTTACACGAGAATTATTTCAGAGCTGTTTAAAAATCATCCTTTAGGCTCATGAAGTTGAGAAAATGGCCCATGCTCAAATCTGTAACAGGGTTTAGTGTTTAATTTTGTACATGCTAAAACATTTTTACAACATTCCCTGTATAATTTCATGAACTTTTTGTAATATTTGAGAGTTTACTGTTTTTATGAAATGTTATTATAAAATGTTATTTTTCTTTACTGTAATTATAAAATATGACAAAATGTAAAACTAAAAATGAGCAAGTTATTTTGTTTTACTTTTGTCTGGTAGTGTACATATATTTACAGATTTTTACAGCCTGTCACTTTAAGAATCTTTCCTCTCTCTTTCAGAACCACATGACCCGTTGGCAGACGTGTCACATGACCTGAGGCGTTGCGATGACATTGAACCTGCTGTGCTATCCCTGCCCTCTCTCTGTGCTCAGAGTCAATCCACTGAGGGACCTCTTAGCCCAGCTGACCTACATGATGGATCTGTCTCCAACACCACCTCTTTGTCCTCTCTCTCTTCATTCTCCTCTCTTTCCTCCCTCTCGTCTCTCTCTTCTGTGCCCTGTTCCAAACCTGTGACGCCTTGGTCTGTGCCGCAGACCTGTGACAGGTCGTCCCTCTCTAACATGGACTCCAGGGGTGGAGACTGCCTTAGCTGTCTGATCCCCAAAAATCCGTCAGAACCGGAATCCTGTGAGTCCGTGCTCAGCTTTGCCAGCATCAACTTGCAATGCCTCGGTCCCGCCCCCAGCACAGGTCGCTATGGTGATCAGGTTCTATCTGACCAGCTACTCACTGGCCCCGCCCATCCAGCTGGAACCAATGATGGCGCTCAGGAGGGGCGGTCAATGCAGGAGAGCGAATCGGAGGAAGATCCCGGATCTAGGAGCATATACGAAGGCCTTGGAGAGGAAACGCAGGACTGGAGCTGTTTAGAGACACTCATCAGTGAGAGCCGTATGGAGCTGTTGGACTTGTGCTCCCGCAGTGAACTTGCAGTCAATCTGTTCTGTGAGGAAGATGTGGAGAATTACATATTTCAGGAGGAGGAGACGGCACACAGCACTGATGTCTGCTCGCTCAAGATACGCTATGAGTCCTATCAGGATGGGGTGCAGGAGAGGAATGAGTCTGCTCTGCAGGATGAATCTCAGCTGGGCTTTTTTCCCAGCTTACCTTGCAGTAGAAAGGAGGGTCCAAAAGAGAAACCAGACCAATCATCTGACAGTAAGTCTGATGACCACGTAACCCCCGATATTAGCCCAGACAGTAACTTATTGTTTGATCTCAGTAACTCACCAGAAGATTCTGGTGAATTTAGTGATGACAGTTCCTGCACAGGCTCGCCCAACCAACTTTCTCTTCGCCACGGCCGCCTGTCAAGAGAAAACTCCAGCTCCTCCAGTCAGCTAAGCTACCGCCTCAGAGCTAAGAGGAAGGTGGCCTACCGAGAAGACTACCTGTACGATGTGGACTCTCTAGAGAGTGAGAAGAATGCAGAGAAACGTGACAAACAGCCTGCTGGGGTCAAAAAAGAGCGTGATGACGACTGGTGCCCAAAGAAGAAGCGACGGACCAATCGGAGGGAGCCTCCTGTCATTATAAAATACATAATCATTAACCGTTTTAAAGGACAGAGGCACATGAGAGTGAAGCTGGGACGCGTTGACCCGTCACCCGCTGTGGTCTGCCTGAGTCCAAATGCACTGCATCACTACGAGAGACTCGCACCGCTAAAAGCCTACTGGCAGAAAAAAGAGAAGGAACAAGAGGAACAGAATAGACTGACAGCTACAGAAAGAACCAAACGCCTCAATGGCTGCAAACGACCAAGCGCTACACCTAAACGTAAGCACAGGATGACCAGAATCAGAATCCAGCAGATTCATGCAGTAGAAAATTCCTTCACCTGCCAAACTGTAGTTGTTTCTGCCAACAACCAGCCAAGAGGGACTGAAGATCTGAAAAGCACAGAGGAGCCAAAAGAGGAAATTACCTCCATTAAACATACTGCCAGGGCTAAAAGCAGAACGCAGGAGAGAGAGGAAAGGAGAAAGGCAGGTAAAACAGGGAAGATGAAAAAATTCAAAAGTGAAGCAAGACTTAAGTTGAAAAAACTAAATGAGGCTGAAACACAAGAAGTCCCTGAAGCCTCTGAGACTGAGGAGTGCACCACATGTTTACCAGAAAACCTTAGTAACTCATTGGAAAGTGATGTTGTTTCAAATGAGACCTCCAGTAATGCCCCTGAAAAATGCACTTTGTCCCCAACAGCTCCAGGGACTGCTGGAAATGCAGAGCTTCTCCCTGGAGGATATCTACAGACACTTCTAGAAGCCTCTGAGTCATCCAGCAGTGGTAACATCTCATATTTCCATCCTGAGCTGCTGAAAACCACAGTTCCACCCGTTCAGAGCTGCGTCCTCTCTCCCCCCTCTGAGTCTGAGCTACCCCACTCTCCTCCTCATGTGCATCACGGGCAGCACACACATTTTGCTGAGGCTAATCTAACTGAGCCAAACCAATCCATTTCATGGCCATCCCAACCATCTACTGATCAACTGCCCTTCTCCCCTGATATCCCAACTCAGTCTCCTGTGATGCCTTCTGGTTTTACCACACCATTGCCTGTGTTAGCAGGGGATGCCACACCTGTGGCAGGTTACAGTCAAGTGTCCCTCCCTGGGTGTAGGGTGTCATATGAGGAACCCCAAGCTGATACTGATTATGGCATGAGTCCAGCTGGCTCTAGAAGTGACAGTTGTGTGGGGCGATTAGTTAGTTTTAACTCCTTAGGGTCACTTTCTGCCACCTCCAGCAATTATAGCTCGTTGAGTTTGAGAGAAGGAGAACGAGAGAGGGAGGAGGAGATCACAGAGATCAACGATGGCTTTCTGCCACATTGCAGTCCACGACTTGTTTTGCAGCAAAGTCTTGAGGAGGTTGCTCCACTTCGAGAGTCCACTGACCTCCTGGATATTTCCAACTTCACCCCTGACAAATTTCGTCACTCATCGCTGTCTGAGATGTCCCCACCAGACACGCCCAACTCTTCACCACAGGTTCTGGGAAATTGTGGGAAACCTGGAGAGTTCTCAGAGGCAGTAGAGGCAAATGTGCAGTGGAACTGTGGCGTCGTCCCACAGCTCGATCAGGATGGAGCAGGTAACACACATCTCCTTCAGATACACTCTTTCAACACAGAGGAGGAAGAAGTGGGACTTCACAAAGTCTCCACAAAAAAGAGTGGGAAAAATGGACAAGGCACCAAAAAGACCAAAACTTCTAAAATGGTGAAAGGAGAAAAAGTGAAACTCCCACGTCAGGGTTCTCGGTCTGTCCGGAAGATAAAAGCCTTGCTGGAAGGGAAAGCAGCCAAAAGTGGAGAAGGTTCAGGGAGTGGTACTTCATCTCCTACCCCATCGCTTGGGCTGATTGGAGCTCAAGGTGAGTGGCCAAACACTGGAGGATTGTCTAATGATGACCAGCGAGAATTTCAGGAACCATCAAACATCCTGTCAAATATAGTGTCTGGCATGGCTGAAGTTCAGCGCTTCATGAGAGCCTCTGTGGAACCGCTTTGGGGTCCCTGCTTGTCACCAGGTCAACATGCCCTCCAGAGCCAGACACTGAAAATTCTGGGTAGTGCTGCTGATCTTAAAAAACGTGGTGGTGCCTCAGTTGGAGGTAAAGGGAAGAAAGGGGCTGGTCGTGGTGCTAAAACTCTGCCTAAACTTCTCCCACCAGGCTTCTTTCCTCCTCTTGGATTGGACTGCCTCCCACTCCCACACCGCCCAGCCCACAAAAAAATGTATCGTCACAAAAGCAGCGCTAAGTTTGCCCGTGAGGAACTCTTAGCAGGCAAAAGAGACATAAAAGGAGTAGCATTGACCGCTTTGGTAGAGAAACGGAGGTAATATTTTCTCTCTGCAATGTGCCCCTTGTCCTGTTCCCATCCCTCGCTCCCTGCCAAATCCTCCTAAAATCCTTTCCACATTTCAGAGCTGCATGGCACAGACTTTACCCACAATCCTTAGCCTGGCCCACTGGAAGACAGGCACATCCTGCATGTCAGCCCTGCTAAACTACCTACTAGACAGACTGAAGTCTCACTGTCATGGCTGCACCCTATTCACCATTGCTGCTTTGATGCATTTTTTATGACAGATTTTCAGTTGTTTTCATTTGTTTTTTTTGTTTGTTTTCAAATAGAAAAAAATGCCTTGAAAGTCTATGGATTCTTCTTTATTGTAGTGTTTATCTAAATATCTATTTTGTCTTTGTTTTCCGTTGCAGCTATAACACTCTGTGTGTTAAATCAGTGTCACAACACCGAGTCCAGCACCCTGCTCTGTATCTCAGCAAACGGTTGCCTTCTGTTCAGGGGTCAAAAGTCATGTGTAGTATTTTGTGATAAGAATTATTAACCCCTTGTTAATGTGCCAAACGTTCAGAACATTGGGCTTTGACATGCTAAACGAAAGAAGTTCTTGACCAAGATGCTCTTGTTTTCTGAGGTTTTGTGGTTTTTGCATTATGGTTGTTCATTTGTAAGTTGTAAAAGGGGGTTTTATTCATGTGTGCTTCAGTGAATCTCCTCCTGCCAGTTTCAAGATGCTGTTGTACACAAACATATGCACTATTTACAAAACAAGATTATATCAGACATGTTTAATGTGCCAAACGATGAACAATATGTGTACAGACATTTTTATCTAGATGAATATTTGTTGTTTTATAGCGTGGCAGTGAGCAGGGAGCGTGTGCTGGGATGGGAACGAGGGGGTTGTTAATCTGAGACGTACTTCTGTTGCATCACGTTCGTATAAACAGCCAGGAGTAAGTCGTCAAGGGAAAATGTTGTTGGTTTAATTTCTGTATTTTACACTCCCGGCTAGTTCAGAAATCCAGACATGATGTGAAGAATGTGTGATGAGAACTGAGGGATGGGTTGAAATAACGGTAACAGCTTTTCATTGTGATTTGTAACTGGATGGTAAAATATTACTGTGGGTGTAAGAAAGTAACTGAGGGATCAGTCCTGCTTACAAGATATATAACACATTTAAACATGTTTTCATCCCCAAACTTCTATTTTAGCTCTCAGTGCATCTCCTGTGTTCCTCTGCTCTGATGACATTTATTCCATTAAAACCAGTTAAGAACAGGACCAAATTATCTTATTTATTTTTTGTAATTTGTTGCTAGTGACGTGCATGCCTTTAAAACATGAATATGTGATGTGAATGCCAGTTCCCTGAATTATTACTTTCTCTGACTCTGTTTTTTCCCAGTTTTAAAACCATCGTTTTTCTATTGCTGTTGGAATGTTATTTGTTGTGTATAAAAAGAGGGAGCGATGCCAACCCCCATCTTCTGTTTACTTCATTACTACAGGATTTTGTCTTTACTTTACGAGTGTCTGAGCCCCTCTCTTTGAAATTTCTCCTGAGGGTCTTGCTCTGCAGTAACTGAGAAACACTTCTGTGTTCTTTAACGCTACATGGGATTGAAACTTCAAAGATTAGGAATTGTCCCACCAAGTTTTACAGGTATTTACACCAATGCTTTTACATCATCGCTGTCAATTAATCTGGGTTATGTTACTGTAAAAACAGGTGCAGACGTTGACCTATACTTCGCAGTTGGTGGTGAGATTCGGACGTGAGCTTCTCCAAAAACTCTTGATTTTAAAGGCAGGGTAGGTGATTTTTGTTATGCTGGTTAAAGGTCAGAAAAGTGGTCTAAATATATTTATACAAGTAAATATCTCTTCTGTGGAAGATGCCGGACCATAAATTGGTCATCTAATCATTGCATTCGCTCCAAATGCAATAGCAGGATGTCCTACTCGCCTGTCAGACTTATGAGTTGATGCGTTTTGAAGTAGGTGTGATTTTTCTTATTGCCAGCCTCACTAAAATTGCCTACCCCTCCTTTAAGGGGAACTAATTTGAGTTTTTCTATCAGAATCAGCCTCACCAGGAAATAACAGCCTGTAGAAATCATTTTAGGTGTATATTGTTTAAATGATTTTCCCCATGCTGAGTGAATAGAGATGTAACAGTTGGTTCGGCTCCGGCTCAGGGAACCCAACTGCACTCACCTCTCATTCTCTCAGCTGCCCATCTTTCCATACAAGCTGCTCTCAGTGCCGCCCCCTGCTGTACCGTTTTTACATAGCACTGCTGTTGCTAAACCTGCCAGAAAGGGTCTATTAAAATCTGCAGAACATCTGTGATGTCGATGCAGTGAGCTGTTGTTCAGATTTTGAGAGCAGAGTTAGAAACTTTATAGCGCACCTCCCCAGCACTAACTGAAGGTGTTGATATTTAAGATTATTTAAAACAGTGTTATTCCCCTGTAAGTGCAAAATGTAAGATTAAAACAGGCATATCAAAAACTTAATCGTGCCCTATTTATGAATGTATTATATTGTCAAGTTGGAAGTATTTTTTTCATGATTTATTTGACACTACGTTATTTGTAACTACTTTTGCCTTTTTCTCATCAAGGAAAAAAAAGAAACTGTTTCTACTTACCTGGTCATCGCCAGGTGGATTCTCAATGACTCTTGATGTAAGAAAAAATAATGACCTGTATATTTTTCATTGTGCCAATTTGTAACATATTTTCTAAGTGTATATTTTTCTTAGAAAGTGATGTGAGGTTGTTTTTACTGTGACTTCTGTTTCTTCCCTTTTCAGCAAGTGAAAAGGTTGCTAATTGCCATGTTTTTTCTTTCTTTTCTTTCTCTCTCTCTTATTCGTTTTTTGTTTGTTTATTTAAAAGCCAAAAATTTTAAAAATTCTAAAAAAAACTAAATAAATAAAAAACTGCTGTAAAGGAGAGAGAAGGAGAGCCCAGCTGTGACTCTTTGTTGAGAGTTTTTTTGTAATTGGACCAATCTTGTTGTAAGAGTGTTGTGCTCTAGTAAAAATATATATTAATTTAAAGATAAAAAAGAAACGATGAAAACAGACAGTGGAACAATTATGCTAATTTGTGATCTCATTGCTGTTTTATAGATTTTCATGTAAATTATTCTAGTATTTTGTTTTGTTGTATCTGTCACAAAAGTTGAAATATTTGTGAACAAGCCTGTATGGTGACAAATGTAATATTGGTAACTTGCTGAGTTTTGTAATCATGTTTATGGAATAAATATTAATTAAAAGAGCTTTTGATCACTTGTTTCAGTGGCGTCTCATTTATGATTTACAAGAAAATGAACATTTCTGATTAAATCGCATCATTGCTGTTTCATTTCACCTGGAAACAAATCTAAATGAATGAATTTTAAATGACAAAACATCTCAAAACTTAAGGAATTATTGGAATGAAGTATTTTCCCTAATACTGGAAGTCTTGTTGTTAGTGTAATTCAAATATCACAATTCCCTTTCCATCACTCACAATAAGAGTTTTGTACTGTGCAAATGTGTCCAGTTTAATAAAAACAGATGCCAGATCATTTGTTGTAGCACAATAAGCTGTGAATGATGCTGTATGTAGTCCAACTGTTTACAGTGTACATGAATTATTCTGGTGAGTGTGTGTGTGTCAGAGGACATAGTTGGTTATGGCCACCAGACATCATTGTGAGACACAAGATCAAGTAACTTTATGGAGTCACGAGATGTTGTGAAAAGTTCCTATGTTGAAAAACGAAGTTAAACAGACCAGCATGACCAAAGTGTGACATAATGACATTCACAGAAACCACGAGGAGGCGTTTAAAACTGTTTTATTGGACTAAACAGACTTTGACTAATACTTACTAGAACTAAACGTGCTAGTTTTCTTCTAGAAATGCTTTATGCTTTTATTTAGATTTAAGTTTAACTCCATTTAAGTTTTGCATGATGCAGTGTGGCGTTCATTTCACCACATACATGTCATTTATAGCTTATTATAAACTTACACCACTAGCATGACTGGACGGACCATTTCATCTGAAACTACATTCTGCTGTTCAAATTTCGACCCGATTCACTTCTTTGTATCTTTGCCAGATGTGCATTTTCGTCACTATAAGCTTAAGACGTAAATAAAACTCTTAAGTGCGTGTTGCGTTTATCTGTCAGTCAGAGACACGTCAGCAGCCGGAGGAACGTCGTCCAATCACAGCGCAGGGATTGGTGCGCGCCGCAGTCGGTGGGCGTGTTTAATGCTGCGGTGGGCGGGGTTTTGCGGTACATAGCACCTTTACTTAGCGGACGGATCCAAATTCGAGTGGGTGACCGGTACCGACCCTCTCCGTTCAGAAATAACAGAAAGGCATATTTTTATTTTTTTTGCAAAACACGGTACAGCTTCCAGGCACTATAGGCACCACGGATCAGCCAAAAATGCCAAACATTAAAATTTTTAGCGGCAGTTCTCATCCGGATCTGTCGCAGAAGATCGCCGACCGACTGGGACTCGAGTTGGGAAAAGTGGTCACTAAAAAATTTAGCAACCAAGAGACCTGGTGAGTTTTTTACACTCCATGTATTTCCATAATGTTTTGGCTACGGTAGACGGTACGGTAAACACATGGTGACCAGTGCGCCATCGTGTTGTTTTTTAGGTTGTAGTTTTTATAAGGTGAAAGATGTCGTCTGTCGATTGAGTCGTAGAGACGCTGTGGACTCCGTTTCCCAGAATGCACCTGTGCTACGCATGTGACGGTGGATCCGCTAATGCTAATTTTAAATGCCCTCGTTTGCCATTTGAGGAGCCATTTAATGTGGTTATTAAATGCACTCGCAGCATAGCGTCAATTGTTCACCTTTTATTATTGTTATTTTAATGCAAAAACTAAT
>JBAJNP010003602.1:0-38528 GCA_036877545.1 Yasuhikotakia modesta | reverse complement strand
AACATAAATGTTACTAAAGAGCAGATAGTGAGGGTGGTGGCTATGCTAGTGTCAGCAACAACAACATACATGCATGTACAGGCACTGTCAGTTATGGTAAATTATGTTGAGAGCCAGAAAAATAAAATTAATTAACCACTTTCTGAAGAATACAGCTTTCTTCGGACTTTCTCCAGTTTCAATATACTTCTAATCTGTTATTGCTTGTTTTTCCTTATTTGTAGCTTGTGCAATATGCTGTAGTTCTTTTGTATTGTAAAATTTATAATATATAATTTAAAAATGTATAATATAATAATTGTATAATGTATAATTTGTATTGTATAATTTCCTACTGACAGTAGTGGATAAAACTTCACCTGGGAATGTAAATTTTATTTAGAATTTTTTTTCAACCTTTTGAAATCTTGGACAGGACAGATTGTCTATGGGAACTTTGCTTGTAATGTTTTCATTGTTTTCTTTTTAACAGATTTAAAGTTTTGCATTAATTGCTGTGGGTTCCATTTTTTTATCATGTTGGTGACGCCACAATGTTTTTTAGCTAATGGATCTCAATTATTTGCAAAATTAGGATTTTATATTAAGATATTAAATAATCATCTATATTAAATAATATTGAAGCATTAATTTGTTTTGTTTTTCAGGTGGAAAGTCAATGAAAGAACAGGAATTTTTTAATATGAAATCTATTAATTTATTGTTTGCAGTGTGTAAAGCGTTATTTAAACACCTGTTAACATTCATTTCATGTTCCAGTAGATGAAATATTGTGTAAACATTAAAGAAATGGTTCACCCATAAATCATTTCATTTTAATTTATTTACCCTAAAGTTATTTCAGACCTGTACAACTTTATGGAACAGAAAAGATAAACTCTTGTATGTGAATGTGAATCACAAAAGGATAGCCCTAGTCTTTGTTAACTTTAATCTTATTTTGTATTCAATGTTATAAGAGAAGTGATGACAGATTAATGAAATAAATTAGGGATTTCATTTTCACATTTCATTTATTTTGGTAAATTATTCCTTTAATTGCTTTATTCTGTCAAAACCATTTCCAAAAATATAATTGTAGCCCAGTCTTTGAGATATTTTAAAAGAACATAAACAAAAAACATGCCACATCATGAGTATAAAGGGAATTCACAGCAGTCTAATGATGGAAAATCTGTTTTTGGAGTCATAAGTTGTTCGTAAAATAAATTACAACCTTGACAATCACTTGTCTAGTAACTTTACTAAAGTCTTGGCATGAAGGTGTCAAGTTACAGTGGTTAATCTGAAACGCTACACTAAAGCATTAAATTCAGCAATTTTAGTACCATTAGAAAACATTTTTATGATCAGAAAAATTAAAGAATATGTGCACAATCTGTTGGCATTTTTCCTAGCCCTGAGATGGACTAGCCATCTGTGCAGCAGGGTGTTTCGCTGCTCCTCAATCCAAGGAGGCCTCAGGGGTCAAAAATAGGGCACAACCCTCCCCACAACCCTTTGTGGGAAATGGTGTAGGCGATCTTTGCAGATTTATATGGAATATCACTTGAAATGTATATTTTACCAAAATAGAATATGAGAGAGAAGAGAGAATCTAAATGGGTTATGAAGGAATCACGCCTGTTGCCAACAAAATGATTAACACAATGATTGCAAGCACTACCACACCAATTATAATCATCATCTTAGTGTTTCTCCACCACATCTTTCTTGCAACACGTGTGGATGTCCTTTGAAATGAGTCAGCCTAAACAAATGCAGATAATTACATAAAGGGTTAGAAAAAGTCTAAAAGTCTTTTTTTTAAGGTTTTATGAAATCAGCATTACCAGAAAATGTTTATGTTAGTGTTGTTATTTTAAAGAAAAGGTCAACAATGAAGGAGTCTCTTACCGTGGCTTGAAGATCATCTGTTTTGCCAATCAGATCATCTATTCTCTCTCCTCGCTCCAGAACTTTGTTGATGTTGTCTTTTAGAATCACTTTAACATCATTAACTTGCTCCTGAACTTGACTGAGTTTTGCAGGTGCTGGTTCTGTGTTGTAGTTGGCCTACATGAAATTATAAGCAGAGCAACTTCTGGGACAGTTAACTATACTAAACCCTACATTCAAGTATACACATACAGCAGTGTCAGAAAAAAACCAGGGCTTAGGGCAAAGAGGCTGCAGATACCCCTTACAAAAAATAATTATAATAAGGTAATTTGATTGTGTTTCAACAATTTTTAAGTTCGTTCAACTGTATTTTTAAGTATACTTTGTGTAGTAAATATATTTTTAAGTGTACTATTTCAATTCTTTTTCATTTAAGTGTAAAGTACAGTAGTAAACTTTCAGTAGAGCTAACATTATTACGTTAGGTAAGTTATTTAAAGTTATTTTCATTACTGCAGTACTGCAATTATATTACAGGTGAACTTATAGGTATTTACATTTTTAGTTCATGAAAGTACTAAAAAAGTACACTAAAAAAGTACACTGAGTTACAAGAAGTAACTCAGTAAACTACTACTTCAGTACTTTCTACACAAACTGGTTTTCTTTAACCTAACATCACATATTTTGGCACTTATAGTATACTATTATGTTTATTTTAGGCATTTAAATCAATAGTCATATCACCACTGCAGTGTTATATAACCTGTTACAATACTTTCATCTTTAAAGAATTGGCAATAAAATCAGTCAAATTTTTATGATTCTGTGTGGGGTATTATTGCTATGTACAATGAAGATCAGGTTTAATTTTGCATATACTTACTCATATTATATTTTTAAAAATCAAAAACTTGATACCATGAAAACTTGAATAAGTTTATTACCCAGTATATAGAACTATGTGAAAAGTATTTATTTAGTATTTAGCAAATGCTAAATAATGCTAAATGATTTCATAAATGCAAACAAATATATTTAGAATACTTAATTATACTTTTAGGCATATTTTCCTCATAAGATTGAGTTTAAGTATAGGCCAAACATGCTAAGTGTACTTAGGTGTAATTTGAAATATATTTCTGAGAGGTACATACTAAGTAATCTGAGAGTATACTTTAATAGAAAAAAAGAAAGAAAATCATGTGTAATTTAATTTTGTTTTCTATTCACACAGAAATTTATAAAAGGTAGTAGAATTTTTTGTTAGACATGATATTGTTGTACAGCTCTACCTATGCCTTTAAATGGTGGCAATGGACTTCCTGATTAACAATCATATGCAGAGTCCAAAGAGCTAGATAAAGCTTTAGGTTTAGCAGCAGTTTATGTTATAATAGTTACTGTATCACCGCAAAACACTTGAATTTAATGTTATGTCTTTGTTATAATAATACTATGTAACTTATACCCTTATAGCACATTAAAGCTTTGGTATAAAAACATTTTGATCAAACCTTTAAACAAATGTCTATTTAAATAAACATTTCACTAACAAACAGCTGAGACTTTCTGGTGTACTTACCATGCTGGTATGGTTTAGAGACTTCCTCAAGTTCCTGAACTGAACTGCTGAATCTTAAGTTTACCCAGAGATTGTAACCATTGTTTAACAGTAAGGTTTAGTTAAAACTTCTCATTTCTGTTAGCTACACAGGCACGGAGGAACTGGATGAAATATTACAGAACTCATTTGCAAACAGAGCTTCCCCTCCCAGTCAGTTTGCACATTAACCACATCCTGACAGAACAATGCTTCCTATTGGCTTTTCACGAGTCTTTCACAACCTTTCCCAACCCAACCCTTCCATCTGCTTTGCTAAAACCTAACCTAAGGATTTCTGCTTGTATAGACTACAATAAATAAAGAGTAATGATTTTTATCAGTTTTGTGAAAACTGATAGGTGGATAGGTAGATAGTGCTGGGAGTTAATCCAAGAGTACACATTTACTACTTGTTTTTATTTGTGTCAAACAGGTAGAGCTGTTTTTAAGTAAATATGGTTTGGGTAATGAGTGTGAGCTTAGCGGTGTATTGTGTGGGTATTGGAGTACACCCCTTTTTAAAATGTTTTTTAAACGTAGAGTTGCAAATAATAATGGTATGTCTAGAATTGCAAGTATGTATTAAAAATGTATACATTGAGTTCACTGTAAGTCGCTTTGGATAAAAGCGTCTGTCAAATAAATAAATATAAATGTAACTACAACTTTGTGAAGAATGAAGTTAAGAATAAAGATGACATTTTTCATTTTGGGGTGAGCTATCCATTTATTGCATATAATGGCTTACATAAATGTAGTATCTTAGGGTGCACATAAAGTCATCAAGTAGAGAGATATTACTGTTATGCTTTACATTAGTATAATATTTCCCTTTACAGAAGATTAATATAGGTTTATTTAGGAAATCCATGAATATTGCTTTGTGTTTATTAAGGGAAAAACAGTAGGACACATTTTATGGTAGACATTACCCCATGTGAAATATAAACAACACACATTTGTTGTGGGATCAGTTTGATTTTCAGTAATAAAATAGCAATAACACCCACAAAAATATCCACCAAACTAAAAAAGTGTTGAGATTATATATTGATCAGTAAATGGAAATGTAGGTTATTCCAAGGAGCACTATGAAAATACTGTAGTCACTGTGGATAAAAGTTTCACAGGACAAATTAGTAATTATTTAGCTTTGTGTTGGTGTGATATGAGGCAGCTGCATGAACTGATACAGTGCTCTAGCATGCTATTGCAAAGGTGCATACAATGCAAACATTGTCCTCTTGACAACTTGTCAGCTGAAGTTGACAGTCCCATATTCATAATAGTTGTTTGGGTCATAATATTATTTGACTGAGGTCAAATCTTAATCTGAGTCAACTTTTTTGCAGTGGCCTTTCTTTATGAAAGATCGCAATGTAACTTTTAATAGATTTATAATCTTTCTATAGGACTTTACCCTTAACATGACTGTTAAACATTAAACATGTTCAAGTTGTAATGTTGGTCACTAACTGACAAGTGTTTAAGTAGTAAATAGCTGTGTGCTTTATCAAAGATTCTCTATAGTATGACATACATGCAAAAATGACAAATATCATAGTACGGTACTTTTAATGTGTATTATTAGATTATGTCAAGTATTTTGCTCCCATCTAGCGGACACTATAAATTCTACAGTTCCCATCACACACCACAGAACAATTGACATTTTCTTTTCTTGATCAGTTCACTCACATTGCATCAGTAGCTGGTGCCATGGGTGGTGATGGTGGTGGTGGTGGGGATTCCTTTTTCTAAACTCTCCTGATATCATAATAAATACCTAAATAAAATGGCCAATGTCATCTAATTATAACCACTACCTGTCTGGAGTGTTTGAGAATCCTAAAAAATGTTTATCTTGTTAATCATATTTTGCCACAGGTCTGATCACCTACCACCTAAATTTGTTTTAGGTTTTATGAATTTTATGTTTTTTTAAAAAAAGGTGGTTCTTACGGGCTTACTGGGCCTTGAAGATAATCTGCTTTTGCCAATCAGGTCATCTATTCTTTCTCCTCGCTGCAGAACTTATGTTGTCTTTGAGAATCACTTTAACATTATTAACTTGCTCCTGAACTTGACTGAGTTTTGTAGGTGCTGGTTCTGTGTTACATTAACATTTAGGGCATTTAGCACACACTTTTGTCCAAAGTGACTTACAAAATAAAGAAAAAGCGATAAATCACAAGATGAAAATATGCACATCCATACAAAGATACAATTTTCCTAGTATACAATAATCCAGTGCTTGAATGGATTCCTGTTGAGAGAGGGGAGGAAAAAAGTTAGCTTTTTTGTGGATGAGTGCTTGAGTGGTGTAAGGTTTTAAGGGTTTTAAGTTGCTTTTTGAATATGGTGTGGGATGAGGCAGCCCGAACAGAGTGTGGAAGATCATTACATCAGCAGGGGATATTGAATGTAGAACTGCGGCGTGATAGTGTTTGGAGGACAGTATGATTAGATGCTGTTCGTTTGCTTACCATAGGGATCTGGAGGGAGTAGCAGAGATTTGATCCTTATGCATGCTACAATCGGTAGCCAATAAAGGGAGATTAAGAGAGATGTGATGTAGACTCGTTTTTGCTCTTTGAAATCGAGACGAGTTGCTGCGTTTTGGATCAATTGTAGTGGTTTGAGTGCTTTTGCAGGAAGGCCAGCCAGCAGAGCACTGCAGTAGTCCAGCCTAGAGATGACAAGGGCCTGGACCAGGAGCTGTGTTGACTGAGTGGTGAGATATTTTCTGATGTTGTATAAGGCAAATCTGTAGGAATGTGCTGTATTTGTGAATGATGTGTTCAGTGAATGTTAGTTCATGTTTGTGTAGCTCATGACAATCGTGTTTGGGGGCAGTTGTGGTCTACTGCTAAAGGAATCAGGCTTGTAATCAGTGGGTTGCTGGTGTGCGACTGAAGAAGCTGAAGTGCCCTTGAGCAAGACGCCTAACCCCAGATTGCTCCCCAGGCACTGCAGGGATAGATGACCTCTGCTCTGTGTGTGTTGACGACCTGCAGAATGTGTTCAATCCTCATGAAGGATGGGTTAAACGCAGGGCTCACATTTCATTTATGGGTAACCATAACTGCCAAAACATGATACTATCACTAACTGCTTTTTGTCCTCCGATGCCAAGTCACCCCAAATTAGCTGAATTAGCCTTGGTTTCCCAACCTGATGGGGCTTCTTGTGGCACCTCCAGTGCTGATTCCCCTGTCTCAAGTCACAATCTGGCATCCCAACCCAAAGTTGTGGCACTTTTATGTGTGGCATCTATGAGCACTTCAATGGGGCTTGATACACTGACAGTCCTGTGCATGTTCTACTAGGTCTTCTACTCTCTCAAGTGGGCAATTTGTGTCATATTGTGGCAACAGAATCTTGTTGACCTGGAATACAGTCCTGTGTTTGACATTCTAGCCTTCTTGCAGCTAGAATAAACATTTAAGAGTCATAGCATCCTTAGTGGTATGGTCTAAGGGGATGTCTATTCAGGAGTTATGTTTAGCTGCTGGCTGGTTTTAACAAAATACTATTACCTGTTTGTATAGCTTGGAGGTACGTTTCTTGGCTTCCCAAGTGCTTTCAGTGAGTGAGAACCCCATTTCTATCTCTTGTGCTTAGACACTGTGGTTTTAACTATGTTATATAGGGGGTAGGGAAAGGGTGGTGTCTATTTACAATATTACTTGCTTGATGGCTTTAGCCATTTTAAATTTTACATCATGTTATATTGATAACATGACAAGGGTAACATCAACTGAGTACATCAACTGAGTACATCAACCGAGTACATCAATTGAATACATCGACCGAGTACATCAAAAATCTGATAAATACGGAAGTGTGTTACCTTCATGCAAGACTCTCCTTCCAAGGCCATTCTAATAAGGTCCATATTAATCACTCAATGAATATTCCAGTCTTTTAAAGCAGCTCTTGTTGACCAATCATGAAAAATGCTGATAAACCGGTACTGGATTGGAGTCACATTGGTTTCATAAGTGTAATGTGGCGCTAGTGTTTTGGCTATGGATGGTATACTGACTTTATAGAGTTTTTATTTGTTGGATATAAATGACGATTTTTATAATTCATTGATAGGCCTAATGATTGTTACGAAAACTAAATAGTAAAAACAAAATAAAAAATAGCGTGTGCGCACATGCAATACTTGACATTCACACACCCCTGTGATGTTTCGTGTTAGCAGTCGGGGGTCACTAAAACGCAGCCTAAAACACACGGTTACACACATGGTCAAACGGTTGCTGAAAAATACTACGTTTTTTTGTAATGTCATTTCTTTATAAATTCCTACTTCTGCGCAAAATTCACCCTGCTTCACTTCACTGCGTTAAAGATTTTATGAATTAGGCCCTTGGGACTTTAACCTTTCCGGTTGCAACAACGATAGTTCATCGTAATACTTCACCGTTACGTGCAGGACGCTTAATGATTTTAAATACAAATCCTGACGTGTCACGTGAAACGTGTGGCTGCCTTTTATTAACCTTATTTTTCATGACTAAAATAGTTCTTCACAATGGGCCCTACAGGTCACAAAACCAAGCTCATGTAGATGAGTGTTCTTATTTTAGTAAAGGGCATTTTTACTTTAGTAAAAAAATCATTTGCCACTTATTTTAGATTAACACTTGCAGGTGTCACAATGGAGACGAGGGTCAGATTGCTTTGAAGCCTCCAAATGATAGCGCATATTTGCTTAGACTGTTTCCGTGTTTTCAGTGCCGGCCCTGGCAGCGCTGGTTTGATTTTTGTACCTGTTGATATTTGTCGTTACTCAGCGTATATTTTGTAACTTTTAATTTGAAAATCTCCTTTTCCGGAAGTGCGCATCTCTGTTAAGCGTCAGCTGACGGCTGTACTTCCACGGCTGCGCGCTGACGGTCAGTTGGCAGATGTTTGCTGCTTCCGTTTGTGGGGAAAATTCAATACCCGCGCAGTTAACCATCCGCATTCTTCAGTTCCTGCGCGATGAGTGCTGCCACCTCCAGATCACTGTCCTCATCCGGGCAGAAGTCTATCCAGGACATCTGCCACCCCCTGTCCGCAGAGGAATCGGAGCGCAGCTGCAGCCCTGATATACAGAACAGCAGCAGCACTGGGGAGAAGGTAAGCTTACCCAGGGCTGCATCCCCAAACACAGGTAGTTGCTTAGTAAGCTGTTTACTCTGTTGGGCCATCATAGGTTCGTGTAGCACTTTTGGGCACCACAGGTGTCAAAGTTTGCTTAGAGAGAGACTGCCAGTACGTTCCTGAAAGCACATAATGTTAATGTCAGAATTCACAATGTACATAATGCTTAATTTAGGGAATGATTACATTACTTTTGATTACATAAAACTCTTGATCATTAAAACCTCCAACTATGATTAAAACAAGGGCTTTAATTGAGGGAAATGTGGGGGATGGCATCCACCTGTTCAGACCAGTGGCAGAAAGTGGCATCACCCTTGACAAGCACTTCTCTGTAAAAAACCAACCATGCCCTTTAAATGATCAATGCTGTGTATTATGTACATCTTATCATGCATATAATAACAAATAATATAATTGTTTTTCGTTTAATGATAATTTACAAATTTTAAATAATGGTGATTGGTCAATCAGAAAGCAGTGCCCAAACTTAAAAAAGTTTTCCTCATTTTCCAAGAAAATAGTCAAGATAAGGGTTTAAGTGCAGAAGGTATTGCAGTATTGAAGGTATTGAAGCAGTGCAGATGATATTTAATTACTGTTAAAAGACATTCTTCTGACAGAACATTATGTATGTGAATTGTATGCTCTAATACCCATTGGTTGAATTGAAAAAAATTCAGAGGGGATGGAAATGTATTTTTTTTATGGAGGAGGGGTCCAATAATGCAAGCTTGTGCAATGTGTGTCTGATACAAAAGAGCCAATGAGGTTCTGGTGCTGTGAAAGTGCTCATTTATGTTGGTTAGTAGGGTATACAGGTGCATCTCCAAAAATTAGAATATCTTGGCAAAGGTCAATATTTTTGTCCCTGGTTTTAGAAAGTAAAACCCATATATTTTAAAGATTTATCAAGTCAGAAGACTGCTGACTTGATAGATGTCCAGAAGAGAGTCATTGACACCCTCCACAAGGAGGGTAAGCCACAAAAGTTCATTGCTAAAGAAGCTGGTTGTTCACAGGGTGCTGTTTCCAAGCATATTCATAGAAATTTAAGTGGAAGAGTTTGGTAGGAATAAGTACACCAGCAAACGGTTAACCGCAGCCTTGAGAGGACAGTCAGACAAAATCTGTTAAAGAATTTGGGGGAGCTTTACATAGAGTGGGCTGAGGCTGGAGTCAGCGCATCAAGAGCCACTTATCTCAGACGAATCCTAGTCATGGCCTATCAATGTCGGCTTTCTTGTGTCAAGCCTCTCTGGAACCTTCTAAACGTGTTACTTGGGCTGTGGGAAAAAGGAACTGGCCTTTTGCTTAGTGGTCCTTTTCAGATGAAAGTAAATTTCACATTTCATTTAGACTTTTCAGACCAGCAGACTGAACCAGCTGTTGGTACCTTTGGCAATGTGGACAGGTGCCATGACCATGGTGTGACTGTGCTTGATTGGCCAGCAAACTCACTTGACTTTAACCCCAATAGAGAATCACCAGACCAAACAATGCAGATGACCTGAAGGCCACTATCAAAGCAACCTGGACTTCCATTACACCTGAGCAGTGCCACAGGCTAAGTGCCTCCATGGCATACTGCATTGATGCAGTAATTCATGCAAACGGAGACCAAATACTCAAAGTATTAAGTGCATAAAAGTTAACACAGTTTTCAGAAGACTGATATTTCTGTTGGAAGGTTTTTTTTTTATTGATCTTATGTAATATTCTAATTTCCTAAAATTTTGACACTGAATTTTGGGTTGTTATTATCGGTAAGACATAATTATCAAAAATTTAAAATAATAAACAAGAAATAAAGGCTTGAAATATTTTACTCTATGCCTAATGAATCTACATAATATATAGGTTTCACTTTCTAAAGTGAGTGACGAATGAGTGACAAAAAATATTGACCTTTTTCATGATTTTGAGATATACTGCTTGTATAGGTAATAAATTAATAATTAATAAAGGTAATAATTAAATAGTACCTGCCAATATGAGTCAGATGAGGCATGTAGGGCCTACATGCATATTAAAGTAGTAAAAGAAAGTTGAGCCGCTCCAATAAATAAAATAGCTTTATAAAACGTGAAATTTAAAATGGACTTTGAGCTAGCTTGGCAAGAAGAGGATACTCTTGATGATGTTCTTTTCACCAGCCGAATGTGCTTTTAGACAGTGGCACAGAATCAGCTGTTTTGCTCTTCCCCTGTTACACTGTCAATTGCTGAATTCTCTGTATTTGTTGATAGTTGCCTGACAATAACAAAAGAATTCCCAAGTAACTCAGCCAGTGCACAGGAGGCTATTCTTCGTCTAGCATATCTTCGTCTTTGTCTTCTTCCTGATTCTCTTATCTGTTTCACATTTATATTTACAATACATTTATGTACAGCAACTTACAGTATATTCAAAGTATTCAAATAGATTTTGTCAGTACATGCATTCTCTAGGAAATGAACCCACAACTTTTTGCAGTGCTAACGCAATGCTTCACAAACTGAGCTATGTTCACAATCATAGCTCAGTTCCTTTTGGTCCTGCCTGACCACTTCTCTGTAAAGGGTAAACCATAGTTTACATTGTACCAAATCAATGCATAGTATTATTTATTCAGCAGCAAAGTAAAGTGTTACACATAATTTATAATGTTATAATTGTACGCCCAGTATATTATGTTTAAATAATATTAAATATTCAACTAAATATGCAGGCTAAGTATTCTGTAGACTGTTAGAATGTAGACTGTTACACGGCTGCAGCTTCCGTGACCATTCTTGCATATTGTTCTTGTCTGTCATCATCAAACATTATGTCCAACACAGTTAAGGTGCTGATATGCCATATACATCAATATATAAAAACACTAACCATTTCTCCTCTTTCCCAGCATCAAAATGTATTCTGGCTAAAATTGTTACTACGTATTGTTGGAAACATTTTTCAGCGAAGACCAGGAGACTTGGATTTCCTTGAGCAGTTCTTTATTGTAGATCAAATCAGAGCATGCTGCTCGGGCGCTGCAGTCATCAAGTCCAACTTAAAGTTAACATACATTACATATGTATTGGATATAAATGTTAACATACATTTATATCCATTTTGAGGGGCGGTCACTCAAAATGGAGAACAAAGCATTCAGGTGACAACAAAGCATGTAAGATGTACTCACCCCCGACCCTAGTTCCATTCATTGCTCTCGGGAATCCTGAGCAAATGTTCAACCACTCTCAGGAAGGGGGCATCAAAAGGTAGTTATCTACTGCTGTTATCACCTTGAATGCCCAATGCAATTTACATTCCTTTAGTATTCATTATTACAGTGAGGGGGTGAAAGGGAGTCATTTTATTTTCCCACGTATGGTTGATGTTTATTGTTGTCTTATGATTTAAAGTATGTTAAAGCATGTTTGGAAGCAGTATCTTATCTTTATTCTGTTGTGGGTTTTGTGTAACACATTGTAAAATCTTCACTAAATGGTTATTTATATGTATTTCATTGAAAATGTAGGCTTTTTGATTGTTTTATGTTTTTGTACATTCCTTATTTGTTTGGTTATGTTCTGTGTAAATAACAGTATTTTGGTTACTCAGGTGTTTTTTTTGCTCTGCCCTCTAGGACTTGGGCCTGCCCAATGGGACACCAGTAGGCACATCAAGCCCTGCTTCCTCTTCCTCACTGTTAAACCGACTGCACCTGGATGATGATTTGGATGGAGAGACACATGATTTGTCTGTGACTGTGGATGACCCCAAGAAACATGTGTCCACTATGGAAACATACATCACCTACAGAGTTTGTACAAAGGTCGGAGGGCAAAATCTGTATTCAAAGTATTGATGTAATTGACAACACTTCTGTTATTTGTGCAATTCTTCTATTCTCTTACTTTTCAGTCAGGTTAAAAAGGGTGCTATAGCCTAGTAATTAAATATCAGAAACCTGTATGTAAATGTTGTGTAATGCAAAAACATGCAAAAACAACAAAGAAATTGATTTTGAAAATATATTTAGGTTTATAATGTAAATCAATCTATATCGTAATATATATCAATTTAGATTAGGTGGGGTAGGCTTTATGCTACTCCCAGGGGGACTGATTCTAAAGTAAACTATAGTAGGACTTTTGGGAATTAAAATGGTTTCTAGAATGAGTTATAGTAATTGAAAAATGACAGTGGCTTGTGGTAATTAAATAAACTTCACTGAGCTGTTGTGTAGGTAATATCTCAGTTGTTTGCATGTACACTCTGCTTTTGTGGAATTTCTTTTATAAAATGCTTCTTGTGTCACATTTTTGACTGGACATTAAAGTTTAAGTTCATGTTGAGGTATATTAAAATAGTTAATCACTCCTTAGAGGCAGACCTTTTTTGGGGTGTTTTTGTTTTTTGTTAATTTTTGTGGAAAGAACTAGGGCTGTCACTTTTAAGAAAAATCTAATTAAAAAGATATTAAATATCAAGCAATGCATTCAAATATATTTGAATATCTACAAACCCACCAACCCCTTGATTTGACCCTACGCTACAATACAAAGTCAGATATAAGAAATTGATTTGGGTTGATGAAAATATTGTTTGTTTGAGTATGCTGACAACCCGTGGTCAACGAGTCTGACCAATTGAATAGCAGTGTTCAGTGTATATTGACAGTGTTTAAGAAACCTGTTAAAATAGTTGTTTTGCTATTTTTGTTATGTGACGTTTTTGGTTTAGTAGGTTTTAATCTAATTTAGTATGCTTCTCCCCTTATTTTGGTAAGTATTAAAAGTAAAATTAATTCAGTTGCCACATAATATGTCCAAACAAAATAGATTTAACTTACTTCCTAACTGTGTGACCTGTTTTTGCTCCTGTATGATTTATAGACCACAAGAACAGAGTTTGACCTGCCTGAGTACTCCGTAAGACGACGCTATCAGGACTTTGACTGGCTAAGGAGTAAATTAGAGGACAGTCAACCCACCCATCTTATTCCAGTACGTAGAGAAATAAGCTCCACTGCACTGGTCAACATCTCATTAGTTAGAAATCTCATTACAAAGAAATTTTCATCTTTCACGCCTTTATTGAAAACAACCAAAAAAACCTCATAGTGCTTGTGGAAAAAGAATGTGAACCCTTGAGTTAATGACCTCAAAAAAGCTAATTGGAGTCTTAAGATAATAAGCTTGGAGGTGTCGACTACAGCTTTTTTGACTAATATAAACCCCTCAAACTTTGAGTTTGTTCTGCATGCTTTGTCAAAAAGAGCTTTCAGAGGACCTACGATCAAGAATTTTTATACATAAAGCTGGCAAGGGCTACATTGGAATCATTGAGGGAAAGATGAATTCCCAAGTGTATCAGTCAATTCTTCAGGATATTGTGGGGGTCAACCAATTAATTCTAAGGGATCACTTTTTCCATCTGCCTTGTGGAATGTGTGTGTTTAATAAAGACAAGAAAAATGAATTTTTGTGTTATTATTTTTAGACACATTGAGTTTGTCAATACCGTTGACTTGAAGATCAGATCACATTTTTTGACAAATTCATTCAGAAAACCCTACAATTCCAAAAGGTTCACATACTTTATCTTGCCACTGTAGACTATAAATTTATACTGTAGAATTACTATACATTTATGACTTGACGTTTGATGGATCTTAAGGGAAACCTGTAATTGTTTCTTTCTGTAATTATTTAGCCCTTACCTGAGAAGTTTGTTATGAAGGGAGTGGTGGACCGTTTTTCAGAGGAGTTTGTGGAGACCAGGAGGAAGGCACTAGACAAGTTCCTTAAACGTGTAGCAGATCATCCCGTTCTCTCTTTTAATGAACACTTCAATGCATTTCTCTCAGCAAAGGTACATTTTCTTGCCTGTAAGTTTGGATTAATGTAACTTCAACACTCAGTAGTAATCAATATTTGTCTTTTTAGGACCTGAATAAGCGTCAAGGCCTGGCTCTGCTGACTAAAATGGGGGAATCTGTGAAATATGTCACTGGTGGGTATAAATTGAGGGGGCGTCCAGTGGAATTTGTAGCCATGGGCGAGTATCTTGATGTGTTTACACAGAAGCTGGGTACTATCGATAGGATAGCACAGAGAATTATCAAGGAGCAATCAGGTAAACACTCCTACCCTAAAAAGTATTCATTTATTAACAACTTTGTATGTTTTGAAGTTATATAACAACTTTAGATTTCTCTTAGATCAGTTTCATTCCTGTGATGAACGTTTACTTAAATCCTTTAAGAAACCTTTATGAACAATTTAGTTCATAAAACATTGTAAAAACAAATGTGTTTTAACATTCAAACATATTTCTGTGACTTTTATGAGCTAATTTGAATCAAATCACTAAATTACTTGCATCAGGGCATGTTTCATTTAAAGCAAATATTTGCAAAAGGATGGCAAAAGTTGCATCCCTTACACATTTGTCTTAATATTTTAGTCTTGTATGAAGACTAATTTGACTACGTCATGAAGTAGGCAAAGTTCTGTAATTTTTGTTTCATGAAACAGCATGACAGTTTCTTACATTTCTAACCCTGTACTTCCTTAATTAGAATTTGGGAACATTTTTATTTAATACCTACATGGTTCTAAAAGGTCTTTAGTTTTGTACATTAGCATAACAAATGTTTAAAATAAATAAATTAATAAAAATAAATATCTTTTTGTTTCATAGTTCATTAGTTTAAACAGCTTTTGCCTGATTTTGCTCAGAGTACCTGATGGAACTAAGGGAATACAGTCCTGTCTACTCCTCCTGGGCGTCTTTTGAGGAGGACCTACATGAACCTTTGGATGGGGTGGCAGGGTGTGTGTCAAATTGCTCCAGTGCTCTGGAGGAGCTCACGGAGGATATGAGTGAAGACTTCCTACCTGTGCTTAGAGAATATGTTCTTTATATTGAGTCCATGAAGGTAAACAGCTTTTTGTCAAAATTCTAAAACATTATTTTCCCTCTGTATATAAATGAAAATATTTTATTACAAATCGTCGCTGTCAGGTGGAACTCCTTTTTTGGGCTTTGTTGGTTTTGTTTTTCATAAATTGATACTTTCGGTCAGTCCCCACTTAGCTGTGTAAATTTTACAGGATACTCAAATTTTTAATGATTAATCAATTCTAATTCTAATCAAATCTCTTATAGCTCTTAAACATTTAAAATAAAGTGAAGATGTACAGTATGTAACCACGATTATTATTTCTGACTAGCTCTTAAAGCCTTGTCTTTTCTCAACGCAACTGCAGAATTACGGTTAGACTTAAGATAAACGCAACATCTATGTCTGTACCATTCTTATCAATGAGACTAAATATTAAAAACGTGTAGCTTGAATTAACCATGCTTTTGGGGAAATGTTGTGTTAATGTTGGTACACAGTAGTACATGACAGCAATATAAGGTATAATACCAACTTAAACGATACAATGTTTAATAACTTAATAAATACCTAGTTTTTTCTAAAAAATGTGGATGTGTGGATTCCATTTGACAGCAACGAAATATTGATTGATTGGTAAGAGTTTTCCTCATGCAAAGCTACTGGATATTAATGCACTTTGTTTGCTTTGTAAGCAGCACTTTTTAAAAATATTTTCCTAAATTTTTGCACCATGCACACAGAATACAATTTCTATTCTAATTGGGGGCACCTAACCCCCAACTGTTGCGCTGTAGGGATAGCTGGCCATTGCTTCGGGTGTTTGTATGTTCACGACTTGCAGTGTGTGTTCACTCCTCACGAAAGGATGGGTTAAATGCAGAGGTCACATTTCGGTTATGGGCAACTGTAACTGACAAATACAAGTACAACTGACAAGTATAAGTCACTTTTAAATTGTTTACTACTTAGTGTGCATTGATCTCAAGTAGCAACATAAACCAGTGTGTAGTGTAAAACTTAAACCAGGTAAGGTTTATGTATGTTTTACAAGCTAAAATGTGTGTAAATGCTTCTTAACCATTGTACATTTTCTTAAACTCAGAATGTTCTAAAAAAAAGAGATCAGGTCCAGGCTGAATATGAAACAAAACTAGAGGCAGTCGTCTTCAGAGAGGACAAAAAAGCGGTGGTGAGTTACATTTGTTACTAATTATTTACATTTGACTACAGATTACATGCTTATATAACTGTGTATGTGACATAAAACACTTGAATTTGCAATATAATACAAATATAAATAATTAATGTACTCGTATACATATGAAATAGGAATGGGTACCCAAGAGCATCTAGTACCTGCAAGTAACGGTTAAGATCACGCATAAAAATATGGGTTTTCATGATTAAGTAAATTACTTACTCTATGGCAGCAACAAGGAAGTGCATAAACATTTTGCAACCTTTGTAAACCAAACACCCCCTTTTTCACACTCAATCAACTTTTGCTCTTTGTATTTTTACAAATACAGTTCTTGCAACATGACTATAAAGATGCCTAGGTTTATTATTTTTTTACTGTTTTTTTTTTTTACTTTTACTGTTTATTTTATTTTATTTTATTATTTTTTTAACTGTTTGATAATGGCAATAATAATAGCAATAACAAGTCAAGTCAAGTTTTATTGTCATTCTGCTACATGCTACATCTTGGAGGGTTTAGGTAAGATCAGGTAGTGTTGCTCCCCAAAGTTGAGCTCTTGTAGTCACATTTACATTTATTAATTTGGCAGATGCTTTTATCCAAAGTGACTTACAATTAATGTTTTTAGATGTTTTTACTTTTTTTTTTATCACTGCTTGCATTCCCTGGGATTGAACCCACAACCTTTTCACTGCTAAAGGACAGGTGGTTTGCCCTACACCATTGAACCTGTTGTGCCACTTACTCTCTGTAGAGTGTTTCATCATTGTTGCTGATAAGGCAAACTTGATGTTGTGGTTGGGAGCTGAACTTGGCAGGGCAGTCGTGGGTCAGTAGCATGAAGAGTAGCTGGCTGAGCACAAAGCCCGATCAGTGTTGAAGAGCTGGAAGTGTTGCAGACACAGACTGACAGAAGTCTTCCAGTTAAAAAGTCCAGGATAAAATTACAGATAGAGGTGTTTTGGCCCAACAGGTTTAGCTTATTGATGAGTTATTGTGTGATTATTGATGAGTTATTGTTTTGAATACTGACCTGAAGTCAATATCAGCATTCTAACATTGTCATTTTCTAAGGGCCAGGGTGGAGAAAATTGCATTGTCCATAGACAGGTTTGGACGGTTTGCAAACTGGAGTGAGTCAGGTGTGTGGGGGAGGCTGGTTTTTATGCGTGATTACCAGTGCTATGGGACAGTAATCATTTAGACAGGACACAGGTTGATAATGGTACTGATGATTGTTGTGGATTTGAGATATGTGGGGACAACATGCCTGGTCCAGCAAGGTGTTGAAGATGTCTGTTGTTTCTCAGTACACAGCTAGGTATGTTGTCAGGACCCACAGCCTTGCAAGGGTAAATCCTAGATAGGGACTTCCTGCTGTCAACTGGAGACAAACAGAGCACCTGATCGTTGAGAGGTGTGTGTGTAGTCTTTGTGAGGTGTATTACTTTTTTCCTGGTGGGCTCACTTTTTGGGCCGAAGCATTTCTTATACCATTTTTAAAACTTGTAATCATAATCACTTGTAAACTTATATTTTTGATGGCGTAATGCATCTGTCAAGTAGGTCACATATGAGTTTTATCACAGATACACCGACCCATGAGTCACCGCAGTCCATTTGGCTCTAGCAATTCGCAGCCCATTGGCTCTTTTTTAATTGATATTCGCCTGGCCCTTTAAACATCTTTAAATAACTTTTAAACGTCTTTAAATAACTCCCAGTCCACACACTTAGTGAGTTTCAGAAAGATAATGTAGAAGAAAGGAAACGGAGGTGTGGAGAAATTGCGTGAAAAAATGCAGGTGCTTGCAGCAGACGCTGAAAAATGTGTGAAAATAACACTACTATTTAATACATAGGCTGGACTTGCGTCATGATGAAGGTCAAGGTAACAGAAGCACCAGTGCACACGGAGAGGAGATTGAGAATGAGGAAAGGGGAGAAACCAAGCAATTAAGCACTTGCTAATAAGCAGTTTGCATAAGGATTTGTGAAATTTAATATAAATTATGCAAGTAATAATAGTTCCTTTTATACTATATAAATTGTGTATCATTCATTACAGTATAAAACATTATCATTGTAATTTCAGTTACCAATATTATTTTATGCAGTTGTGCATGTGAGCAAATTCATAATTTTGTGTTTTGGCCCGTTTAGTGTATGAGCTTTGAGATTACGTACTTTATCAAAAAACATAGCTTTTAAGATTATTTATTACAATTTATTATTTTATTCCCTCCAATTTTCCACTTTATATGCTGCCAGTTGTTACCCCAGTTTAACACCTAAAAAACAGACTACAGATTTGGTTTGCAAATCTGTAGTTAATGCAGATGTGTTTTTCTTTTAATTTGTCTGCCACTCAAAACATTTTTAAAGAGGCTGAGCACCTCATTCCATACAGTTTGGTGCCATGAATGGCTTTACTAATATTCTGTTTTTATTCTAATATTTTTATTTTATTTGTTAATGAAAATAAACTGATTAGAAAAATGAGACAGTGAAGGGGGCTACCTTTTAAAGGCAGCAAAATATTGCTGTCTCCTGTTAGAATAGTTCATAATCACACATTTGTTGCACACGGGTGTTGCTGATGCAGCTCACTTTTAAAGTCAGAATGAAGTTCTAATAGTTTCACTCAACATCTCTGTGAGGTCTGACTGGATCTGCTTACAGTACATGACATGCCCTGGATGTTCTCTGCACATCTCTGTCCTGCAGTTGCCCACTGATGTGGAGAAATGTCAGGATCGCGTGGAGTGCTTCAACGCTGACTTGAAAGCTGACTGGGACCGTTGGCAGGACAACAAACGGCAAGACTTTAGACAGCTGCTCACTGGCATGGCTGACAAAAACATTCAATACTATGAGAAGGTAAGATGTGTAAAACAGCAAGCAGTAAGTAAGAGAAACTAAATCTATATTCAGGACCCATTGGTATGTGTGTTTTGTTGCATAAAAATATGCATTGAATGGTTTGTATTTAACTTTAAAACCCACTGAATTGCCTTGGAATATGCAGCTTTGTTGACTTTTCACAATGCTAGGACATTATTGAGTGATAGTCAGATAGGTGTGCAGGTGTGCACAGTGCAATGCTGTAGACTCTAAAGAGCTTTTCATTAGTCTTGTCAAAATGACTTCATTAGGCATTTCAAAAATGCGAAGCTAAAGTGCTAAGTGATGTCATACAAATTATTGATCCGTATTGGCAGAAGTGAGAGACTTCATATGTTCTAAATTGAAATGTTTTTAATGTTTTGGAACACAATAAAGATGTCCTAGAAGCTAATATATTAATTCTAAAAGCTTTAGATGTGATTTCATGGGGACTTTAAATATTCACTGTTTAGTTAGGGCAAATGTTGTCCTGGAATTGCTCAGCTGTAGCTGGAAGATCTTTCAGGATCTAAGATCAGGATTCACCATTACTGTAAATTTCATAAACTGTTAAGAAGCATCTGGGTTATATTTGACCTGAAAATCAAATCAAAATATTCCAAAATGACAATTATCAAGGTGCAAGCAGGTTTGGAGAACACGCCAGAGATGAGATGGTAACATTCAAGCATAAGGGTGTAGCTTTACTGTCATTAGAAAGTGATCTGAAGTAAACTGACCTAACTTATAAATATATGTATTGTCAGTGTATATTTATATATTAATGTAAATTAATTTCTATTAATAAAAATAGACACCACTACTGGACATAAAACTACAGTATTTTCATTCTAGCCCACACATATACAGAGATATTGAACAAAACATAAATTAGCTTGTTACAATGCCACCTAGTGTCCAACAGACGTGTGTGAATGCGCCTGAGTAGCGGGTGAGGTTTCTGACCATCCCACCAAGTATGGTTTCTCTGCAACTGTGTGCTAGTAATAGAGCTAGTAATAATAATAATATTTTATAGTAATAATTTAAGTTCTGATTCGTAATAATTAAGAATTTTAGTAATATAGCTGCAAACAGCAATTTTTTTAGGTCAAGCTCACCATGTGTATTATCGCTGATAATGTTAAGGTAGGAAAAAGTAAAACCATGCATAAAAAATGCACAAAAACATGCATTTTACTCTGTATAAAATTGTTTTAAAAAATTTCTGTAAACAATACTGGAAAAAAAGCAAAAAAGTAAGTAAAACCAGTGGAAATGTTGTTGTTGCTGGAGGATTCTATCATGAAGAGAAACACACTGACGGGCACAGTAGGGCTCTTTGTCCTCTTCCTTACAATAAGGTTTCAGTGTTTCATGTTTTAACCTCTAGTAATAAATCTAGCTGCAATTACCAGTTCTTTAAGAACATTTTTATATTTGTAACCGTACATTTTTGTTTAATTATGTTCTATGTTTAAAACATTCCTAAAGTAATTATTTAATAATAACAATTTCATTTTAATTAACCATTTCAGCAACATGGTTTCAAATGGTGTTGCTGGTTAATTACCTACTTTTTATTTAAACTAAAACTGTCGGTAAAATTGTTGGTAACATTTTAGCTTAAAATAGCTAGCATATGGGATTCACAGGAAGTCAATGGGGTGGTTCCTTGGGTATTAGGACAGGGCTGTTAAGTAGAGCTGCATCTAACATCTATTTTGTGTGTCGATTAATCTAACAACTAATTTTTTGAGTAGTTGACTAATCTGTTGTTTGTGTTTTTTCCCTGTTAATGGAATGGTTTTATAAATTAGCTCATTAAGCCTTGACCCTCCACAATAGAAATTGGTTTTGTATCCTTTACAATCATGTTGCGAATGCTATCAGTAAGTGCAGCAGCCATTTGGAGTGTGCAGACAAAGGCGTGTGCAAAACAAAATCTTGCCTCTTCCTGAAAAATAAAATTAACAAATATATTAAATATAATAATGTACATTTACCATTACATCTATGAATATATCTATGAAATATGCTATATTCACTTCAATGTGGATATGTCATCTGTATATTATTTTAACAAAATGAAATTAAAATATTAAATATATTTTAGAAAATGTGTTTTTATGCCTTTTCAACATGAAATATATGCATGTAGGAACACTGTAAACAGTATTTTAGTATATAATGAGATCCATGATAAAATAAAAAAAAGACATAATAAATTAAAGCTATAATGTATACAGTATAAGCCTAAATGTGGAATTCTGGTTTATTAATTACTGTAACGTTAGTTAGGAATACGCTTTACCTAATTGACTTGCCAAAAATAAACAATGCCCTTGTCTATATCTGCAAATGGTTTGCATACACGTGTTTGATTTACTTCATGTAGACTAGTTAACAGTATAGTGTTAACTATATATATTTGTTTTGAAAGTCTGCATGTTAATAAACAACTAATAACTGTCAAATGCACTGAAAGCATTGTTGCCAGACTACAGTTACAGTCACAGTCCATTTTATTATCGTTTAGTGGTCAATAAGGTACATCTGCACTGTTAACGCATTACTATACATCATATTAGGATCATATTTGGAGATCAAATTTAGCTTAAAAGAGGCATCAAATAGCGACAGGTAAGAACGAAATAAAAATTACTGTAATAAATACTTGCACAGCTGGCTCGTTGTTTTCAGATAAAAGTGCTCCAGGATGTTTCTTTTAGGTGCTCATTCATAGTACTAGTGCTGCCGTGGTATGTCATCTCAGTTTTGCAAAGTGAACAAAGTACCATTTTATTCAGCCTCTGTCTAAAGTGTTCCTTTAGGGGCATTATAAAAATATCATACATCTGATTATTTATAGATGTCATAGCACACATATCTCCTCTGACATATAGAACAGAAAGCAATATGAGAGTTTGCAAGAAGGTAATAGTGATGTTTGCTTCTCAAGCACCACTAATAGCTTAAATACAACAACAGTTTGTTGGCTTTGTCAAGCCAATTTAATAATAATCTATAAATTTAATAAATATAAACTATAATACAAATTTAGAATCTCTTCACAATTACACATCAGCAGTGTTAAGATTCTAAGAAATTTGGATAAATATAACTATTAAAGTCAGTGCTACCCTTCCTGCTGCCATCTTTTAAATTAGGCAAATGCCTTTACATACATACCGTAGTTTATCCAGATGACACAATGCACACAAAAGGTATGTCAAATTTTTTGTTCGATTTTTTTCTGTCATGACGGCATGTATCCAGAGGAGTATGTAAAAGTTGTCTCGTGCAAAGTAAGTACTGAGAATACTGAGAAGGCTTTAATTGCTTTGTTGTTCTTTTTCTACCCCACAGTGCCTTGCAGCATGGGAGTCTCTGATTCCATTGTTACAAGACAAACAGGAAGCAAAAGGCGAAACGAACTGAGCATGTATTTCTACTTTTCTCTTTGCAACCAGAAAAATTGAGAAGTCATGACCCTGTGAGGATCTTTCTACCACTCTAAAAAATGTAATGGTGCATCCAGGGAAGGCACACCTTATTGGAGAACAAGCTACAAGAATTTGTATTTTGTAAAGTGTCTCTATTTGTGAAAGCCCACCCAGACACTTTCTCCTTCCGGCAGTTTTTGGGAAGGGAATCTATAATTTCTTTATTGTCTTGAGCTAGAACTGCAATATTGTGACTCTGGGTCCTTTAATTGATCACAGCATGGAGAGAAAGACTAGAGAAGGGAGAGTTTTTTGGTGATGTCAACAAATTTGTAGTTTTTAGTGAAATGTCTGCCAATAATCCTTTTGTAAATACTTGTTTTGAAGCTGCCGGTATAAGTGTACGAAGATGTCAGCATTTTCATATATTTTTTTTTAAACAACGAAGAATCTGCAGAAGGTTGCCAACATTCCCCGTGCCAAAGATGTAGAACTGATGTTCGTGATCTCATTTCAAACATCTGCATTTTTCCAGAGAATCCTTGGACAGTGGCATTACACATGCCTGAAATGGCAGCTCCCTCATTATACTCTGAAATAAAGGATGTTTTCCTAGATAAACTCCTTTCCTAAACAGACCTCATTAAATATTTATGATAAAATGTGTTATAATAGTTTGTACTTGATTGATGGACCAAGAAGTGGACCTTATTTGGACAACATCACAAACACCCCATTTGACTAGTAAGTCCAGTCTTTATCCACAGTGATTGGTGTTTGTCCCAGTTAATTTGTAGTAATGCATGTACAGTCAGAGTTTCAGTTGTCTGAATGGTGAGGCCAGATAATAAATTTGATAATGATCTGATTATTTAAACAAAATATACTGAATTGAAAACAAATGTAGATCTTTGGCTCTTTAACATTAGATAACTAACACTCGAGGCAGTTATTGTATGATCACAGACAGTAGTTTGAACCACTGTGTTAAACTGAGACCTGTTTTAAACCAGATGCATTCGGAATTTTGTTGTGTTGGAGCCTGCGTGTACAATTTTTATTTAACTTTTTCTTCATCAGTTTACACTGATTACCCCATTATGACAAAGGGAAAACAAAGTTTTGGATTTTTTGGGTTAAAATAATTACAATATTCATTGAAATATTACATTGGTATATATGTATATATTCAGACCTTATGCACTTGACCAACACTTTAGCTCAGGTGTTTCTTATTTTTCTTGACTATTGCTGAGATGGTTCTATACCTTCATTTGAGTTCCCATGTGGTAAATAAAATGAATTGGACATGATTTGGAAAGGCACACACCTCTTTAAGTAAAGTGTGTGAATACCTATGTAAATGTGATCATTCATTTTTCTTTTTAATAAATTTACAGACATTTCTAAAATTCTGTTTTTTTTTTTTTGACGTTATGGGGTACTGAGTGTAACTTAATGAAAAATCAACTAATTTAAATGACTATAATATTAGGCTGCAACATAACAAAGTTAAAGTGAATACTTTAACTGAATACTTTCTGAATGCACTGTATATCACTGTCAGCCTGTCCCACTTGCTCAGCACACATTTAAATGCAAATTAAAAATGCCATTCAAGCTGGCATTAACCCTCTAAAAAACACATCTAGACACAAATGAATTAGCACTGCTAAAATATTAAAAAAGTTAATTTGGCTCATGCTCTGTTTCAGCCCAAATAAACAGTAAGCCAACGTAAAGTAAATAAGTAAAAGTACATTGCAACAAATCTCCTCATATGATTTTTCTCTGTTCAGATGTTGTTGGAAAGTTTTTAACTGTTTTTGACACCATCAAGACAGCCTTGAAAAAAGAGGGTACATTTATTCCTGTATGTATGTTAATATCACAACAGCAGAAAACTTTTTAAAAAAGTAATCTTTATTATTTAATAAAGATTGGAATCATTATGGTATTTTTCTATACAGTATTAAAATAATGGTATTAAGTCTCTTTTTTTTATTTTTTCCTGATCTTCAAATAAGTCAAGAATTTTATTAGTCAAAGTAGCTGTAGCCCACAAGCATTGTGAGAGGAAAAAGACACATTTTATCCTTGATGAAGATCAGATCGCATTTTATTTATGCAGAAACCCATTTTTGTAAAGGTTCACATACTTCCACTATAAAGAGACAGCATATGTTCAGTTTTAAAACAGTTAATCAGCTTAATCATGTTAAGGGCATCTTACATCTTGTTCTTAAATGACCCTTACCAAATGTACTTTGAAATCACTGTACTATTGAAAAAAAATGCATTCTTTAAGAGTAAAACCTTTATATATCATAGGAGCACAACAGAGCATCATCATCATAATCCTGACCACTCAAATCACCCTCAAAGTAACTTAGATAATGTAATTGATAAATTGGAGGGTTTTCACGGTTGTCGATAAGTTCAAAGGCGTGGAACTGAATGACAAGGTAGTAGGGAAGTATGCAATTGCTTGTTACACTGTGGCAACATTCTTGTGAAGCCCTCATTGTGTGAAGAAAGATGAGTGTAATGACCAGCAATTGAACCTCTGCGACTCGACCGAGGACACGCAACTACATAGCACTTGAGTATTGCCTTTGACCCTCCATTTATTTATATACCCATGATCATTCTTCAATATGTGCTTTAAAATCTGTACCATTACAACATACCCGTAAATCCCATTCTGTGCATTGGAGATCATGCAACCCCAAAACCTCCTTACTGTCCCCCTTTCCTTCTCACTTTTACTTCTTTTTCACTGTTACGACCCTGACTTTGACTTTGTCTAGGGGTTTGTGAGGGGAAGTAACAGAAAAACAAAGTATAGATAATAAATAAAAAGCAACACACTTCAATCCTATGTTTAGTTAAGAAACTGACCATAGTCTTCTTAATTCAAAGAAATAGATTTATTTACAAATTAACAATAAACATAACAGAACAATAAAGTGGGAGCAATGGCTCAGGGGAGAGCAAGGCCTAAAACAACAAACTAATTGTTTTACTAACTATATGTTGAAACAACTAACTTACCTCCAATACCCAAAAATAAAAAGAGAAATAAACAACATAAATATTCCCTTACCTTCCTAACTATACCAAAAAACAACAGGAATAAAACAGATATCAAAGGAAAAAGGCACTCTCCCCCTACACTTCCATTTAAAGTTACACAATCTGAACAAGAAACAATTGAGGCCAATTTCTAGCTTTTTTAGTGGAGGTGATTCTGCCTGTGAGGAGCAGAGAGAGTGAGAGAAAGAGAGAGAGAAGCACAACAAGCCCAAAACATCTTTCAGGCATAACATCATGCCCATACACACAAAAAATATGTCCCAGGACATAACATTCACCGAGCTCTGGCACTGCCAATCTACTTAAAGCAGATGTTATTTCAGCTATCGCCTTACATTCAAATCTTCAACTCATGGATCTAACTGAGACATTGATCAAACCAGAGCACACTGCCACTCCTAAAGCCCTCTCCTGAAGGTAAAAGATTGAAAAATAATTAGCGTGAATCAAACAATTAAAACGTACAATTATGACAAACAAAACTGAAAATTAATGCAAAGTTATTTAGAAGAACAAACAATGCGGTCACTGGTCAAAAATAGTAAGCATGAATAAAAAATTTAAACCCATTAAAAATTATATTGCACAAAATTGAAACATTTTCAGAATCAGGTCTCAAAATCAGGTCTTCTGTGCATATTTAAATTTTTTGTTGCGCTCTCGTTCCCATGTTTTGCGCTTGTGTTTCCAAAAGTTGCATCACCATTGGTCCACTAGTCTAGATTGACCAGACTCTTGGGCAAAATATACATGTCAGGTTTGAATGAAATCACTCAATTCATGCAGAAAATATAAGCCACTTTCTGTTTTCATTGCTTGCCATAAATTTATTGCCTTGCCATGGCAATACTATTTGAGATATAAAAAATCGTTGAACATTGGTAACATGGTCAACATCTTGCCACAATATTTGCCAATCCCATATATTTCTTAGGAAGAGTAATAAAAAAATTCTGTGCCTGAGAATAATAGAAAATCCCCACAACATGTTGGGAGAGTTTGCTTTGCTCTCACTGCACTGGCTGTGCTTTATGCCCAGGTAAGCAAGCTGTTAAGTAATTAGTTTAGTTATATTTTGCCATTTTATCAATAGTGTTCTTACTGTTACTAAAAATGTCAAACCTGTTGCTCAAAGTACCTCAAACCTGTAGCTCAAAGACCACAACTGCCCTCAGTTGTGGTCCACTGGTTACGAAGGCTTGTAATCAGTAGGTTGCTGGCATGATTCCAGCACCAGCCGGTGAAAACTGAAGTGCCCTTGAGCAGGGCGCCCAACCCCTGCTCCCCAGGCACTTCAGGAATAGTTGCCCACTGTTCCGGGTGTGTGTTGACTCCTCATGAAGGATGGGTTAAATGCAGAGGTCACTTTTTGAATATGGGTAACTAACTGACAAATACATGTCACTTTCACTTTTTCTTCTCTCAAACCCTCTGATTCTTGGCAATGCTTTTGTGTTGGCAAAGTTTTGTGCACAGTGCACAGTGCACACTACAAAATGCTACTTAATGTGCAACATTTTTTAATTTAAATTTGCAAGAAACATTACACCACATTTACATGTAGGCATTTACCAGATGCTTTTATTCAAACCGACTCCTAGGCTGTATGTCTAATTTGAATAAAATTATGTCTGCAGCATCTAGGGACAGTACTAAAAAATGTTATTAAAATCTTGATAGATCAAATGGTTATTGAGTAATTCATCCCTATTACATCACAAGATGGATATTAGATTTGTAAAACGTGTCAACATCCAAACTGCCTCAAAAAAACTTGACAGCACTACCTATTAGACAAAAGTTATTAATGCTCAGTTGTGACTGCCATTTTACTGCTTTTAAAAACATATTGTAAATGTATCAAGGCCTTCAAATCCACTTGCTTTTCCAAAGTGTTTCTTTCAGCCTGTTGTGAGCAACATGATTTAAAATAATCAAGTCAAACAGCTCTCTGTATAGGTCTTTATTGTAAAGAATATATATAAAGGAAAACATTTTTTAGTCAATATTGACATTTAAATTGACTTTTAAATTAAGGAGTGGTTTTAAACATGGCAGGACAGGACAGCTTTATCCAGCCTTATTATATTTCAGTGTATTAAAAGTGTATTATCCATTTTACAATGATATGTTCTCTTTTAAGAGGTACATCAAGTTCCAATCTCCTTTTATAGATTTGAGCCTTTCAATTCCCTTGAATTCTCTCATATCCACTGTGTCTTGCTGTGTAGCAGCCTACAACACTAAACCGAAATCAAGAGTTCAAAACAATTACTTTAACATTAAGACTTCAATGATCTTTCAAATGGTTTTAATGACTCCAAGGGACTCACCTGATGGGTATCATAGAGAGAACAGTAAATATGCTGGACAGTAAGAAGACAAATCCAGGAATTGTGTCAATTGTTGCTTGATAAATTTTGGTATAGATGGGTGTGGTGACCATGCTTGCAAGTTTGAAGGACAACTGAAGCATGACAAATGTAAAGCCTATGGAAAAAGAAACAGACGTGCTTAAAAACTGTTATCCTCATATGGCTGCCTCATTAATTCTGTCTTCTTGCTAAACCTCTGTCAGCCTTACAGTTCTGTGCTTGGGCCCTGTTTTTCTTGATATACCCTACATTGTCTGCCTGGACCTTGTAGACCATGTCACTTTAACCACTCCATATTGTCACCAAAGTTTCTGTACAGCTGGGCTTAATACTTCTAGTTCCAGCTAGGTCAGTGAAGAACATGGGGGTAATATTTGATGACCCACACAATTATAACCTACAATCCAATGACAACCCAAGACCAGATCTGTAACCAGACTAATTCTTATTTTTAGATTGGTAATGACTACAAGAGTTAGTGTAGAGGTTGGATGCATTAAGGAATGTTATGAATAGAAAACTTATCTCCCAAATATAGAGCACAACCACAAAGAAGAGTATATAAACCTAAAACAGATAATAATGTAACACTTGTCCATAAAGTTTCTTGTAACAATACAAGAATGTTGTGTGTCTCCACCCTTAATTGTACTCGCATCAGGTTTCGGTTCTCTGTTTTTGTTAAATGTTCTCTCACAATTTCCTCATTATACACACCAACACTGACTGCAACATTTATAGAATTAAGGTCTGGGTTTACATTTGAGGAAAGTTTAATATTCCAAAATCTTATTTTTAGCTAAGTCATATGCAAACACATTCTACTTCAGCTTGGATGATTTAATAGGACATATACTACTACTTGAAGAGTTTATACCTACCATATGATGTTCCCCTGACCTGTTTGGACAGCAAAGAGCGAATGGTGGGCATTGGAATCAGAGCAAATAGTGTGAGAGATCGAGCTACAAAAGAGAAAACAATACTTTAAATCAAAGGAATTTATGCAACTTCTGCTTTATGCAACTTTCTTCAAATCCAGCAAAGCTGGGTTTTAAGTTGTTTCACACTTCAGTTTGTTTTTTAGTTTAGATGCTTTTCTTATTGTTCATTCACCTTCCCCATATAGCTACTTATTCAGATTAGCTGAATGCTTCCATCACAATAATCAAGAAACAGCTAAAAGTTTGTCTCTTTCTTTCAATATTTCACAGAAATGTTAACTGCTTTCCCTATTAAAAAAATCAAACCTCTAAACTTGCATCCTCTTTTTTAACAGGTATCATCTTGAACAATTGTTGAAACTTTGTACAGCATTGTCATGCTATTATATTCTTATGATTTATTGTTTTCCCTGCCTTGTAGTTTGGATAACAGTGTCTGCTAAATGCATGTATGTAAATGTAATCTGGCTATTTAAAGATACATTTGTATTTATAGACATATTTGCTTTTCTATTCATGTTGATAAGTTGTGTTCCTTTAGCTCAACTAGTAGTGGATTGTGTTAGCAGCGCAAAAGTTGTGGGTTAGATCCCAGGGAAATGTATACCTTGATTTCACTTGATTTCAAGTTAGTTGCTTTAGATAAAAGCCTCTGTCAAATGAATAAATGTATGTAAATATGTATATGTAAATATGCTGCACCACGTTTTTAAATCTGTTAGGGTTAGGGTTAGTGTCAAAACAAATTATAATCTTAATAGAAACAACAATTTAGGCATTGCAGATCTAGTTGTCCTAAAAATCCAATTTCAGGTAAACATTGTTGCCACACATTATATACAAGCAACATGTCAAAATGATAAAGTATCTGACAAACTTTACCCTGCAGTGGTCTAATTACAAACAATTAGCACAAAAGTAACATTTATGAATAGGACATTACATTATTACAAATTACATTATGCATTATAATAATTGCATTATGTACCAACAGATTATTACTGTGTCAAAATGGAATTACATGAAAGTTATTTCATACTTTAAATTGCAATATTAATAATTTGTTTTAAGAATTTATTGTAATGTTTTCTAATGCCATATAATGGCAGGCTATTTAATACGTAACTCAACGCTGAACACTGGTACATATGGCCATATCACCATAATAGTTTGACTCAGTAACAGGAAATACTTTCAGATTATTAGAACGCAGTAATTAGATTACAGTTATGATCATGCATGGAATTGACATATATTGTAGTAATGTATTAGATCTTACCCAAAAAGTACATTGGAGTTGTGGTCACAAATGCCATGAAATAAATTCCCGCTGCAAATGACACCATCCCGATCATGATCATACTCTCGTCCCTAACAGAACATCTAGTGAAGATCTTTACACCCCCAAAGCTGGTAATGAACAGGAGAAATCCAACCGCGTTTCCATAACCGACTAGGGTCGCACTCCAGTTTAGGGGGTCTTTTAGCACATAGGCCGCCAGCATCTCCATCCCCCCCGCCACTGCAATATCATACAAAATTCCACTCACAAAAAGCAGAATAATGTTTGTCCTGTCATATGCCCCGTGGTTTATGATTCCAGCACTCTGTCGTCTCTCGTGTGCTTCTCCAAGCGTTGTGAGACCACCCCCCAGAATAAATGCTGCATAGACCAGACTGATGAAGTAAAGAAACACACTCAATCCAGATAAAACTACCCCTTGTTTAAGTTCAACAGTATACAAATTAAATAAATGACCAGAAGCTAAACTGCCGATGAAACCAGCAATTCCATACACTAGCTCGGTTCTCATAATGCGCAGCGACCGCTTATCTTCGCCTGTACATACCGACACCAGCGCCATCACACCTGCCCAGTACGATGCAAATCCACCACACAATCCATGGATCACTGGCACGGCGTATAACACCTGAACCGGCCATTCCAGTATTATATTCAACAAAAGAAGAGTTCTAGACACAAAGTATCCAACTAGGGGGACAACAATCGGCACTTTTCTGTAACCTTTGTCTCCAGCCTTTGCCAGGATGATCGCAGGCACTATCGGCGTGAATTTAAGTATCATGTTAAAGGTCATGTTGAAGTTCGTGATGGCTTTCTGCTCGCTGTCTGGGTCTGTGGAGTTGGTAGCGCTCCGTTCTTTGACAACCATTTGAAGAGCGGTGTCAAAAAACGAGCTGGCGACTTGAGAACACAGCACCAGAGGTGCAACGTATTCACGCCAGGACATTATGAAAACCAGACAACCGTACAAAAAACGTAACAAATGCTTCCGCTCCTCGTTGATAGTCCAAGCTAAACGGAACGCTTAGACGCTGCCAGTGAAGTCAGTCGCGTCTCTCTGCTATGGGGAAGTTAGGCACAGAAAAATGGTTTCATTTCATTGGTTAGTCACGCCTCTCTTTTACTCTCCCTAGTTTAGTTATTTAATAATAACTCGCAAAGAACAGTTGTTTGTGTCTGGTCGTGCAAAAATTACAAGTAATATAGAAAAATTAAAAATATATACAAATATATAAAAAATGTTTTAAAAGCAATTAAAACAATAACCAAAGCAACTATTTGTAACTTGGCCGTTTTATGCTTTGAATGGGAAAAGCCCAGATGATGTAACACCTGCTGGCCTGTAATAATACGATTATTCTAATACGAAACGTACACATTTTTGTTAAATCCCCTCAGAAAAACAAACAAACTAAAAACAAATAACTAATATTTCTGTGATTCAACCCCAAGAAAGAAATTACGTTTTTAAATGTTTTTTCTTTAATAAGAAAATAATTACAGTGGCAAAAAAAAGGATGTGAACCTTTTTATGGTTTTCTAAATAAATTTGTCATAAAATGTGATCTGATCTTCATTCAAATCAAGGGGATTGACAAACATAATGTGTCTAAAAACACACACAAAAGCATTATTGCATCGTCACATTTGCAAATTGGTTTGTAACAAAAAACGCTTAGACAACTTTTTGGTGTTACTTTACAGTACGAATTACACTATTTAAGATGTAGAAAAAACAACGTTTTTTCATACTGAATTAAGGGCTTTTATATATATAAAAAAATCTGACACCACACTGACAGATGAGTATTAGAACTCAAAATTTTTTTGGACTTTGTGTTTAGCATTGCTGCCTGCCCCGACTTATGCCTGTGTACCGTTTTCGATTCTGCTCTGCCTTCGTTACACCCGTTTACTGTTGTTGACTATTGCGTGTTTCACTGTCTCTGGCAATAAACTGCATATGGATCCAAACCAATCTGAGTCCGCGTTACAATATGCTTGTACATTACATCACAAAAATAGCATCATTTGGAAAACTAAAGCTGACGTTCCATGTAATATAAACACTTTAATGTGATGCAAATCTTGTAGGCATCACATTTAATATGTTGAATACTTGTGCTAGTAATGTTGCTATTACCAAATGTCTTCACTAGTAAATATCTCTAAAATGAATGTAGGCATACATGGTCCTCAAATACCAACGTAGATGTATAAATGCGCAGTAATGGTACTTGACACCAGCCATTTTTCTAAAATTATTTTCCATGTACAGGAATACTGTATATACAGTATTTTGCTGCTCAAATAAAAAAAATTCTACGAAATAATACAAATATCCTGCTCTACAACTGCCACACATCACATTAAAACAACACCTCAGAAAGTAAGTCCACAAATCCAAAAAGTTGATGCACTTTTCAAACATTTATTTTGTAGATGTTACTTTGTCACCCACATGTGAGGTTATGCATTAATAAATGTTATTCCAATCCATAGATTATAAACACTTAAATCTATAAACTCTAAGAACTCTATAAACACTTAAATATTTTAAAAAAAAACATAGCAGTCCATTAAATACTTTAGTGTAATATATATTACAGTACAAAATAAACAATGAAAAAAAGCACAATTTGTCTGTGGAAACAAATGTCAAAGATTAAATGTACTAAAGATTTAATATTTGTCCTCCGTTCCTTAGCTTTTGACATGTCCATCACTTGTGTCCTTTAGATGAAGGTTTTAAACATTTTATTTTAGTGTTAATTTTAAATTGAATGTTATCTGAACAAATAAAAAAAACACTGGGAAGGAACAACACAGTTATAAAATAATAATAAAAAAACATTCCCACATGTCAGGCACATATATACTTATAATGAAGTAACTGTAGCAAAAGTTAAACAATTTCTAAGCTAGTTATATATGTTAACTAAACATATACAAATTCTACTTGCAATGGCTTATTAAATGGCAATGTACTCAAAGAAAAATGTTCACCTTTTAATGTTAAGAAAAGATCAGTTTGGTTAAATAAATACTTATATTAAAAAATACAGTTCAGTTCTGTTTTTGTATCTGGATATTTCAATTTTGCCTATTTGCCACATGACTGTGGCATTATTATGCTCTATTACTGCTGGTTTCTCAAACCTGAACATTAGCATATTATATACTCACAAACAGTTAGCCATTCTTCATAACATCATCAAAAATCTACATAATTTAACCAACCATTAAATGTTTAAAATTATCAACACTGCACCTGATACAACATCACAAACTCCACACAGAAAGGCACTCTGGTCGGACAGAAATCAAAAAGAGACTTCTTGCTTTAAGGCAACAGTGCTTTCCACTGGGCCCTTTGGACATTTCAGATCAGTAATACTTGTGTAGTTCTTCTTTCTTCTAAAAGGTTTAGTGAACAGGATTATCATCTAAACCTCAGGGTTATTGACTTTTTAATTAATGGCACAGATCTCAAAAAACTATATTCTTAGAGTTGAAATAATAATTATGTGAATAATCACACATAATAAGATCTAACTTAAATTTAGATGTAATCACACTATGCTTCCCTACTAAAGCCGAAAATATTATTTACTATTCTTTCTACATTTTCTTTTCACTCTTTCACGTCCTCCTTAGCCACAGTTACATTCATTTTTGAATAAACAGGTTACATGTTAAATGTTTAAAATATGAAAATGCCAATAATCTCAACTCCTGAAATCATTCTCATCTATTAACTTATCCTCTTTATACACTCTTTATTTTTTCTAAATACATCAGTAAAAAAATGAAAATAAACATTTGGATAGTACAAATGTAAACTATAATAGTGTTTATGGTTTGCATTGTCTTTGGTTGGGGTTCTCAAAAATTTGTCCCACAGGTTCCAAAACCGTGATGTCTATTTAAAATGTGAAGTGCTGTTAGGGTTTGAATTCCCATTAACTAATTGTATTTATCCATTTGCAGAGTTTTCTCTGGTTTTCTCACTTTTCCTGTTGAAAAGTGGTGTATTTTACTTTTCCCCAGCTTCTTCCTGGTTGGCATAGATGCCAGCTTCCCATCGAAGAGCCATGTTACTTTTTCTGCGAGTGACACGTGTTGCCTCAAGGACCTGAAAATTTAAGAGACTTATTAGAATTAAGAGAAATATTTTTAAAGAGATTTGACAAAATGTACTTAGTTCTGTACTGTATGCGTCTTAGGTTCCTTAAGAAAAGTGAATGGGACAGAGTTTGGTACATCGGAAATACCTGTCATTGCATAAGAAGGCACATACCTATCACAGTTATTTATCAGAGGGTAATGTATCCAGACAGCCCAGTAAAATAGTATGCAAATGTGACATTATAAAAAGAACTATATAAATAGATAAATTGATGCCATTTAATCTTACATTAAAATAGAGCTATTAGAAGATCTTACAGAACATGAGTATATGGGATTTGCAGTAATACCATAAAATATTGGAAAATTGCATAATAAAAGAGAACAGCAGTACAATAAATAATTAAATAGCAGATGCACATCAAGCACTGATTTGGGCCAATTAGATTTGCATGATTAGACATTAGATTCAGACAGCATGTTAGCATTAAACCAAACAAAGTGTTGAGTTCCCTCAAAGGGGAATCACTTTTACTGCAGTGCTAAACCGAGAACAAAAAGCTTCCTGCTTCAAAATTTTAGGTCCAGATAGTAAATGTCTCTGGTTATAGTTTGTTATATAAGATGTTAAAAAAAAGTCTTACTATAGGTTTTGTTGGCTAAATGTTTTACTATCCAAAACATGTATATAGATGAAGACATATTTACAACCCGAATTCTGGATTTGTTGGGACGATTTTTAAATTTGAATACAACAAAAGTAAAGGAACAACAACATATGCTCCCCTCCAGACGACGTCTATTTCATCCCTTTGCAAAGTATTGCCGGTTCACCTGCTCTACCAAGCCTTTCCTCGTTTTCTGTATGCTTTCCATGTTTTGATTTTTTGGACTACTGTTTCTTGGGTTTGCCCTTTAATATTGTTTGCTTGTTTTGACTGCTGCTTCACGCTTGAATCTTTTGCCTGTGACATGGTACTGATTTTGGATTCCATTATTGCATTTGTTTATTAAACTTCAGCAGATGGATTTAAACGCTTCATCGGTATGCACAAGAACTGGTATGCATAGGGGAGGATTGTTTGTTCAATTGTTTACTATGTCCATCAAGATCTATAATCTTCGGAGGAACACCCCCACAGTGAAAAAGCACTATTGACTCTGTCTGATTTCGTCAGCTCACCTTATCATGCCTATGGCAGATCAAGAACCTATGCAACTGATCGTCTCCAAGATCCTCAAAGTAGAAATACTATGTCGGCGCTAACATAATCTGTGTTTCTATTGTGGTGAAACAGGCCATCACAAGACCCAGAAGCTGCTATTACAACAGTCCTGGAGTAGTAGGCTACATAGAGTCTGGGTCCTGAATTGACCTGCCTGGAGTCCAGATCTTTCACCCATAGAGAACATTTGGCACATCATTAAATTAATAAAATGTCAGTGAACTCTTCAGCAGCAAAATAAGAGATGCTACACCATGGTAAACATGCCCCTGTCTCAACTAATTTGAGACCTATAGCAGGCATACTACAATCCAAAACAATACTGAGTGTCAACTTCGCTCTAGTCTATTTTTATTTAAAATAGTCTAGTTTATTTTCTGGCCTCTAGTGGCCGCTTTTGGGACTATTCTTTGTTTTGTTTTTTTAGCTAATCTGTGCCACTTGTCTGCCTCATTACTGTTTGTCTATTTAAACAGTATTAACACTATTTAAACCTCGGTATTGTGTGTTCTTCACAAACGCAAGTCCACGCTATTGTCAACTTTCCTGAGAAGTGTTTAATTCTTTGATTTCTAGTATTTTTTCTTGCATTTTTTGTTTTGCTACTTTGTCTTTTGAATTAATTCTGGTTTATCATCGTTTTTTTTCCTCTGGAGAAGATACTTTTTGGGTTCAATAAACTCCTCTGGATGGCAGTTAGGTGTTTCGTCTCTGAGTTTTGTCGTCATCTCTGCGGCCCAAGCGTTAGAGCATTCACTTTCCATACTGGAGACCCGGGTTCTAGTTCCCTAAAAACGTATAGTTTTTATACAGTCACAGGACATGCACACGAAATAATTAATCTATGTTTCCATTCTGATTACAGCATACTTTGCCATGTTTTTCTTAGGGCAGATGAGCAGGTTTAGATAGAAATTTCACAAAACATAATACAGGTTTGAGTGCAAGCACAGTACAAAAGCAGAAATAAAACGGGAACAGGAAAATGGGAACAGTCATGCTATTTCAAAACTAAAATCTTTCAAGTGTCACACACTCACAGGGGTTTTGTAAGCACATTTTGCCAATAAATATAAATACCGAGTTCAATTAAAATTATTATTATTAAAATAACTTCATATTTTGACTATTGTTAATTTAGCAAATATAAATATAAGAAAATTAAATGTTGAATGATACGATGCACATAACAATTTGGCACCACTACAACCAAACCCAAAAATAACCTGCAATATAATAAGCAAGTATTGTACAAGTACCTTAGCTGTAACTGGGAGTACTTTCAGCAAAATAATATTTGATCTTTAAATAATAAGATTTAGAAGAAATGTATTGTTTACATCTGAAAGCAAAAGCAGAAAGACTGTGGTTGACATGAAACACTGTATTCTTAACACACATTTTATGGTGGGTTTTCACATGGTACAACTATTTATGATTTCATTTTTTAAATGAGCTGAAAAGTCCCTTTTTCTCACTTTTATGAAAAAAGAATGTATTTATGGTAGTTGTATTTTTAGCAGTAGGAATCACATACCATTATCAGACTTAAATATGTTGTCATGTTAAAGAGTCATGTTTGATTGTGCCAGTTCAGGTTGATTGTAGCTTATAGATATGGTTATAGATGATAGACTAATATATATGATAAAGAGCTGTCTTGAAACTCACGCTATCATCCTCTGCTTTTTCTTTGCGCTTGACTTTGTGTGTCTCATAGTCCTCCATCAGGGTCTGCATGAAATTTTTGGGCCTCGGGCCACCAGAATCATCACTGCCAAGATCAGACGATGGTGAGGGCAGTGCTCCATCTGAGGAGCACGGTGATGCTGGAGGCACTATACGAATCTTCTCAATTTTACCTAATTGAAATAAAACAAAATATATTGCAGCTATTTACAGCAAGAAAAAATGTGGTGAACTTGACATATTCTTGACAGGTTTTGCAAAATTCACTTTAAACACATTTATACATTTAATCATTTATTACCACGTTCTTTATGATTAAGTAATGTGCACTCTTGCACTGTTTGTTTGTATAGATATTAGAGCACTAATTAGACATTAGAGCACAAATTGTTTGTTTGGGACATTAGTATTCCTTATTCCATTTGAAGGATGTATGTATGTATGTATGTATTCTGTCTGTGGGCTCCCATTTGGGTAACTCTTCCTGTGAGCTCCCAATGGGACCAAATGGTCCCCCCCGCTGTGCCCCGTATCCTGTGTGTGTATTCTGTCTAAGGGCTCCCATTTGGGTAACTACCCCTGCTGTAATCCTATCAGCATGTATCTGTGGGACCTGGTATAAAGCTCTGTCACACAGACAGAGCTTTGGGTTAAGTTTCAGAAGACTGCTATGCTACACGAGCACCTTCAATAAAACTCTT
>JBAJNP010003601.1:0-38536 GCA_036877545.1 Yasuhikotakia modesta | reverse complement strand
AAAAAAAAAATCACAGTATAACCGTCAGCTTTTTGCTTCATTTGTTATTAAAAAAACACTTGCAATACTGGTCTAAATTTAACACTGAGAAGGCGCTGAGTTTTGTTACAAGCAATGGCATTCTCATAATCTATTTGTTCTTGTGTTTGGAGAGTTGTGGGTGATTGTTTATTTCAGACCCTCATCATCAACTTCAGTCGCACCTCCCAGGTGGAAACAACCAGAGGACCAATCAAAGACTCAGAAACACTGTTAGTTACAAAACAGGAAGTCAGGAAGCGGTGTGTTGCTGCTTCCTCACGACGCCAGCTGAGAAAGTCAGTTCCTCAGTGAGGAAGAGTGTTGATTAAGACAGATTCACTGGAGCATGTACTGAACCAGACTCACACGCAGACCTGCTTGGCAAATTGGAGTCCCTCCAGCTTCATTACGGTTAGCATGTGAGGAAAGAAGCGGGAAAATAAAGTGTCTCAGGATTAACAGGGCTTCCTTCTCCCAACGCACTCAGTAATTACTCCTTTTCAAGGGTGAGTCTTATAGAGTTCTCCTTCATTTACTAATTCATTTATTTACTCGACCGCTAATTAAGAACTATCTGTTTGTTCAAGACAACGGCCCCTAACGCCGCAGTCATGGGCGCAGCGATACTTAACCACGCACGGGCGATGGCGCGCGATCCCCATGTGGTAATCCCCGCACACGGCCCGCCAAAACCGCTCTCGCGAGTCACTGCGACAAACGGCCTTGAATGAGGAGGCAGGAGGGGTGCAAAATTGCGCGGAACCAACAAAACAATTACCCCTAATGACCGCAGTAAAAATGGCGGAGGAAAGTTTGTGATGTGTTAAAGTGGGTCCCTCTTGGTCGACTGGAGCGACATGCTAAAGGAGTCGCGGGCGCGTGCGAGCGCTCATTAAAAAGCCTTGTGAAAAAGGAGCGGCAGTCTTTCTTTATTTACGGGGCTGATTTAAGGATATTGGGAGCTGGTTTGAGCCGGACTCCAGCCATTACAAGAGCTACGGCTCGCTACAATATCGACCAGAAAAGTCTGTTCTTATTTAGACGGTCCTCTTCACCAAAGCACACCAGACATGTATTAAAGCCCCTCTTTCTCTCTTCTTTCTCTCTCCAACTCTCACTTTCACCACTGATAACTTTCATTTGGGTAAGACTCACCCGAACACCATCGAACTCAATGGTTTTCATTAGACTGCTGTCAGACAACACAATCTAACTGAAAGTTCACCTCTGACAAGCCAATGAACATCCTATAGAGGGAAAGACACTCTCATGCATAATGTGGTATTTAAAACTCCAGCCTGAATTACAATTAATTATTAGATTAATTATTAGACTCTTTAGCTGAGACAGAGAGATAAACGCTGGGCAGGTATTGATCCCACGTCTAAAACACTAGTGCATCACTCAAACAATACACTGTACAATAAAACAAACAAATACAGGGACATTATACACATTATATATCCAACTATATAGACATTTTAAAGGTGCCCTACACAGTAAACAATTAAACATTGTAAATTATTTGCTGTATGTTGTTAGATATGTAAGCGTAATTGTTGTGTTTTGTTTAGTAATGCAGTGCTAAAGTCATTGTGTTTTGTTAGCAGTGCTGAGCTCTGTGATGTGTTGTATAGCGTTTTGTGCCTGTATGGGTTGTTACTGGCTGTTAGATGTTATCTTTGTGTTGTGTGGTGTTATCAGTGGAGATTGACTGTTTGACACCACAGATTCTCCTCATGAGCTCATCATCTGCTCTCAAAGCCCTGCAGATGTCTTCACCAGCTGTCCACACAGACCAGAGGAATCCTACTGAAATTTCACAGCTATAATAATCATCTGTGGATTAACATCTGCAAAGAGAAGTAGATCTGTGCTGGTTGAAGCTGGTTAGTGATGGTTTAGTGCCGGTCTAGTTAATAAGTTAGCACAGTTAACCATCAGCCTCAGGAAATGCCAAATATCCCCGCAGGAAAAACCAGACAAATTTGTTCTTAAAGGATTATTAATTTGGCACACACACATTTATCTATCCATCACGTCTACTTATCTTTTTTTTCCCATTCAATAGACTTGTATTTTTTAGTTGTTTTTACACAGCTAGTTGTAAACAATATAACACAAATAAATAAGGATGTCCCCAATCTCTGATGTTTCACTCAGGTCTAAATGACTTTTAAGTACAAGTTTGTCTCTATATATGGTTAGATACCACACACACACATATAAACAAAGTAAAATAAATATTAAACACATGTAACAAAAAACAGCTATGGACATGACAGAGAATAATCAAAGCTGTCAATCTGTTTATGAGTTGAGGTGGAGATTTTGTGGATGGCGGCTGCAGGACTCACTGAACTGAGGTGGTTATGTGAAGCTTCCTCAGACCAGGAGTGGGAAACTGCCGGGAGTTGATGTAGGAAACTTTCGTCATGGCGGTGTTGATGTTTTCCAAGTCATCTGCCTCCATGACCAGCACTGACTGAGCCGGGTTGAAGTGGAACTGAGATGGATGAGTAAGAGTCATTTTCATAATCGCAAGAAAATAACGTAAAAGCGACGGCGCGACGAACGAACGAGTCGACACATTTACATATAAATGAATATGTGGCTGTCGATTGACTAATGTCAAAGGATTCCTGAATAAATTCTGAGGATATTATAGAGATAAATAGAATAGAATAGCCTACAGTATAATCTTTCCATTGAAAGGCTTTGCATACGTGTGTGTGACTGACACAATGACCCGTGCTATTTCTCACAAATACAAAAGAAAAGCTAAATAATCCTATTTTATAAGAACAAAATAAATTATAACATAATGTGAAATACACTTTCATGGCTGGTGAATAAAAGTCCAACTCACCATTACCAGATATAAATATATCATCATCTGGCAAAAATGTGATTTTGGAGCCGGACCACATATAATACGGCTGATGTTTCATGTTTGTACCTTTATGCCTTTGCCGAGACTTTCCAGAGAGCTGATGTCCAGCCCCTCCTTGCAGGCCTGTAAGCAGGATATCACTTTCTGAGTTGCAATCTTCCCCGGCCGGATAGTCAGACCTGAGAGACTTCCTCGAAAATACTGTGTGAACCGTGGCGTGGTCACCTCTCCCCCTATAACAGTATCAACACATTATATATTATTATCACATACATATAGAATATACACATTTCACATATATATAAAGATATATGTGTGTATACAGTATATATCTCTATCTATCTATCTATCTATCTATCTATCTATCTATCTATCTATCTATCTATCTATCTATAATCTATATATATATATATATATACACACATATATACACATACAAACATGCATATACACACACACATATATAGATATGATTAAATATAGCTATATAAAAGATATTTAAACAATATAAAATATACAAAAAGACAGAAAACCCCATTGATAAGGAGTAATGCAGGAAAATAAGACCTGTCCCCTTTAACACATGCTGTTTTTCCTCCGTTATCCCTGACTGATGAGCTGGCAGATTTGGAGATACTAACAGCGCCAGATGCATCCAGCGCCGTCACTCCTACAGCCTCACAATGAAGGCCCGCGCTTCCAAGGCCTAATTGCTTATGATTTTAAATTATTTAGTTGACAGATGTTATCAATTAAATGTTATTCCACAGACGAAACAGCAGCGAAACATTTGCATTCTGGTCACTGCTCCCCCTAAAGGACAAACATGCTAATGAGACGCCAGGCCTCACACGGGAAGCCGTAAACAGCATCTATCTGCATCAGTCTGAGAGACAATAATAACAAGCACAAGCCAGTCTGAGCTCTGTGGAAACGGCACGGTTATAATCTTACATTTATAAAAACACTGATCTCTCATTATAACAAAAACAGTAGCATTACAGCGAACACAGTAATGACTTTATTTCTCGCCCATTTCTCACTTATTAAGGGACAAGTTTGTTTTAACTTTTCTCTTTTTTTAAACACCCAAAAGGCATGAAAAGGCAGGAATTAAAACACACAAAATGTGCTAACTCACTCGCTCGCTCCGCAGCCAAAAAACGGTGTTTGTAGTGCTAATTGATAACAGACATTTTACACAACATCGGCGATTGTGTTAGCGAACTGCTAGAAAAAGTATGATAATCCTATTCGATTTGTTGCGAAGACAATGGCCACCAAACCCAATTTCCAGCTCGAAAGAGACAAGAATCTCAATTTGGGTCGAACAAATACTGTCCGCAGTTTCCATTATACGGCGTCTTGTCATTACGTTGTTGATTGTGCAGAGTGAGAAAGGAGGGAGTGGGGGAGACAATCTCATCCGCTAATAGCTCGGAAAGTTATCAGTTGCGGTTTAGTGAAGCTTAGGCGAGTTTCATCGTCACGTAATAGCAAGTGAACTTGTCCTCTATTCAGGGCCTTTTAATCCTCACTACAGCCTTCTACTGAGTCACGAATCAAAGCGAGAGAAAATAATCCACAATCAGGCCGGATGAAAAGAAATCTAAATGCCATTAAACAGTCAGAATTTAGGACCTGGCTGCCCACGACAGCCATGCAATTTAGAAGCGCTTCTATTCTCTCAGCAACTTTTTTAATTATTTAGCTCATGAAAGCGATGCTAAGGACAGTCTCTCCATTCAAATGCGGTCATTAGCTCGATTTCAAAAGGCTGAAACTGACAGGCCGCGTTTCTTTTTTGATGTTTTCACGCCCGAGTCTCTTTGATTAAATGAGGAACCAGGGCAGCCCGGGGCCAAACACATCGCCTCTCTCTTGGTATTCGAACCACCGCTGTTGTGTTCTCAATGTCATATCAATAATGTAGACGCCTTTTAGTCCAACCCTCTCTTTAGTCTGAGATCTGCGGATGCTGATTCATTCCTCCTGTGGCTGCGCTGCCAAAATCACAATTATGTCACTCTTTAAATCGATCGATCTTTATTTAAGGTGTAATGAGAACAACAGCGTCTTCATGGACTCACCCTGCCAACAGGCACCTACGGTGAGCTGAACGTCAATCTCAGACGGGTGGATGGGCCAATCGTCCGTCACCAGGTACGGCTCATACGTCACTCCATCCACAAACAGCGTCACTGATGGGAACTCTACGTTGATGACGTAGTAATGCCATTCCTTATCACAGATCTGGGAACGAGACAGAACATGGAGTTATGGCATACATCTGTTTTACTTATGACACATTTAGGTAAATAAAGTTACAATTTGTGCCTCATTAAAACAAAACTCAGGTTTCAATGTTTAAGTCAGTTAAAGTCTGAAATAATCCATTTATATATCTGTATTTATATACTAATATCAGCAAATGCTGGAAGAAACACATTTCTTTATATTATATTTATTGTATCAATAATAAAATTGTTAAAAAAACTAAATATTTATAGTAAAAATCTTTCCCTGTCAGGGTCATTCCAAACTACAAACACCACTTCACTGCTACATGTAACAGTTATAATTCACTTGTTCTGGATAAATGATCTGCACCAAACCTCTGATCGTACAAAGCGATTATTATTATTATTATTATTATTATTATTATTATTAGCACGAGATGATCAACGTGAGCTAGTTTTACTCACCCTTAATGAAACAGAGATTGAAGTTAATTTGCCTTCATTAGCTGCGATTCATCATGTTTCAACTGTCCCATTACATTAATAAGTATAATTATGATCAGACACTAATTATAGAGACACAAATGTTCAAGTGCAAGAAACTCGCTTTACAAATCAATGCAAACAACAGCCATTTATAGCTCCTTTATTATTTTTCACACAGTCACATTTAACAACTGCAGGCATTTAAAAAAAAAGATGTAAAAATGAACCATTAGTTGAAAATATGTGAAAGCTGAAGCATATTTCTCTGCTGTAGGTGATTCTAAGAAACGTATTTCTGAGAATTCAGTAGAACGGTGAAGAGACACACATTTAATTGCCTCGCTTTACCCTTTCAAACTTTAATTGCCATTGTGACAATAAGTTATATTTTTTAACAAGTGACACCTTTATGCATAGAAGGACAAGGACTGTTGGAGAGTAATAGGAAGAAGAGAACTGTGACGCAAGCTGAATTCAAACTCTCATTGTTTGTATGAGAACCAAGGATTAATGTGCTAATCAGAAGGGCGGAGCTTCAACAAATGGTCATTTCTAATAAAGCTACTTTTGCCCAAGAATCTTTCATGCATTAGACACATTACAAAAGCCATGTGTTTACCTCAGACAGTAAACTAGTTCATTAGTAAAGTTGTCGGGTAAGTTTATGATTGTTTACTTTTTAAAACTAACTATCAGTTTTAGTTATAGTGCTTTAAAAGGAATGAATTCACAGACAGGACTTGTCAGAGAAGATGCTAATGGTTTTAAATGGAGGTCAACAGTAACTGTTACCATTGCTATACCTGCCACTAAATGACCGGCGAGTTACCGGATGACTAGTCAACCTACTCGGCCCAAGTCTGTTTATAGCAAACCAAAAAGCGAAAGGATTTGTTACAAAGAAGTGAAAATAAATGACACACAGAAAAATCAATGAAATCTTAATTGAGGTTCATGTGTAATCAGCCGCGAGTTACGCTGCCACCTGCTTGTGTTTACAGGGAAATTAAATGAGTTCGTCAGCGCAGCAATAATGTCATAATGATAATTTGCCGGTAGTATAGTGCAGTAAACATGCGTGCGTGTGTGTGTGTGTGTGTGTGTGTGTGTGTAGATGCATCCAGCAGCACGTGTTCAGTAACAGAGCAGCAGAAGGAACTCAGGTGAGCGGCGCTGAGCGGCAGTAAGGAACAGTTAATGGAGAAATGGCTCCGTGTCTAAACCGGGTCTCCAGAGACAAACTCCGTCTCCCTGCCTAACTGCTGCCTCCGGGGACGGATCTCAGGCTGGATCTCTCTCTTCATCTCTCTGTCTGTAGAATAGATATTCTGTTTATCTCCATCTCGCTGGACTTCTGTGGCTCTTTTCTTTCTATCTGAGTGTCTAACCTGTTTCTGTCCTTCTCAATGTCACAATGATAAATACACACACGAGCACGCTAGCTCACTCTCACCCACACACACACACACACACACACACACACACACACACACACACACATATATATATATATATATTCTACAGAATATAACCTATTCCACACCCAAACAATAAAAAAAATGTAATTAAAAATCTGTCCCCTAAAGGTTTTGCTCAGATTTCTCATGTTATGTTGACTTTTGGGTAGAAATCTGTCCTCAATATATAATTAAATAAACCCTTTATACACGCACTGTGGGTTTTCAAAGACAAATTGAACATGAATCATCATGTTTGATTTATAAACTTATTTTCTTACAGGGACCAAAATTGTCCCCACAAGGTCAAACGTCCAGCATTTGAATTCATCATAATATATTCCTGAACTCCCACTTTACACACTCCAGCACCTCAGCAGCACAAATGACTGTTTTTACCAGAGATTTAAATCACCATTTTCTCAAATATGAGCAGAATTTATGATCCTGTGTCGCCAGCTCATTAAAGAGAAAAAGACTCTTCAAAAGACTCCACAACTGAAGATCTGGCTTTCTAAATTGCATGAGCTTATTTTTGCAATGTCCAGTGTCAATGAGGCATGTAAGCAGTAGCATTAGCGCCGGTTAATTAAACAGCCGAGGCAACGTCTCTCTAAAACTGGGCTTCTGTTCTGAGTGTGAAAGCGAATAGCCTGCGGTGTGTAAACATGTGGACAGCACTTAAAATTGTTAATTGCGGAGCAATTGTGGGCAAAAGCTGTGAGCAAAATATGTAGATTGCAAAAATTCAAACTTTGGACGCTGCCACTTCCGCATGTATCAGCCAGTAACAGCCCTCAGTTTCCCTTCCATATGTGTAAACGCGCTTAAACGTGCTTTTAACTGCAAAAATCTGTGTGCAGGATTTATTCAGTCGCATGTCTGTGGCGGAGTCTGCGTGCTTTGCTGCTAATGAAAAACATGCATGCCGCATTAATCTTGGCTTGACAGGGGATGATTTTGGCTGTTTCAGCACACAAAGCCAAATGCCAATAAGGATTAAAACACGCTTAAAACATTTGGCCTGTGCTTTCTGCTCCCTCACATCCAGCGCTGGTGAGTAAATCACTAGAGTAAACAGCGTGGCTTCAATAACAAGCTACTTTTTCCAGTGCAGTGCTGTAGTGTGACAAAACACTACATCACAAGTTTTGTCACATTGTTCTTTGCCTGCAGCTTCACAGCCAAGCCAACAAAGGTAATAATTAAACACACATCCACTCTGTCTTATTTGCAGCAGTGAGAAACATGATTCATTTCAGTGAGTCGATTTAATGTTTGTGACTCTGTTTTACATTGAAACGCAATGATTGCTTAACAGTTAAAATACTAAAATACTATTTGATTATAATGTTGCTTTTGTAAACATAGATAGATTAAACTATTTAAAACTCATATCGTGTCTTGCTACAGTTTTAAAGCAGCTTTACAATGTCCAACTATCCTCTCCTGTTTGTGCCGCAAACATTTTTAATCTGTTCCCTTGTCAGCAACCTGCTTTCACGACCTTCAGAGCAAACAAATAAACGAGAGAGTGTGACGGCAAACGAGAGCCGGAACACAAATCACACCTACAACTATACATCTCTTTCTACTCACTCCAGCATTACTGTGTCACGTTGGCTGAGGGTGAGAGATGCCTCGCAGGCTTCGGCTGCACTGGGCTGTTCCTCATTCAACATTAATGTTTTGTGTTCGCTATTCTGTACCGCTGCCTGAGAAAAGCCATGCAATAGCTCTGTTTCAAAAGCTAGTGTGCTGCCAAGCTGCCTACATAGTCAGCTGCCTAACATTCACAAACCTGATGATGAACCTCACAATATAAACCATCTGCAATGCTCCACTGACAGCACAATAGGCGCAGGTTGCATGCATCATAAAAACAGAGCTGTTTATGTACAGAGATTACGTTTTAGCAACGCTTCTCTGTGTTGAATGAAATGTAAGCATGTTTATAGACTACATTTCTGTCAGCTTATTTTGTCACTGCACTCGTCACAATGCATTGTGGGATACCTGAAAGATGCCTGCAAGATATTTCCTTACAATTCATCCTAAACTAGATAAAAAACAAGACAAAACTGTTTTTAAGCACCCCTAAAACATTCAAAATAACATTTCAAACATTTTTGCTGCTTAATGGAAACATTAGCAAAACATTCTTACAACCTAACACTGGACAAAGTGAATATACTGAGACGCAGGCTTCTAACTAGCACACTGAGAGATTATAATAATGCTGTTTTACTGCCCCTGTTCAGCCATGTGTTTCATTAAAAAGAGTCGGTCAAAAACATTTGGAAAGAAAAGAAATAGTTACGCAGGAAACTGTAAGGAGGTGGCATTTAATCAAAGAGTCCAGGGACTCTAACCGTGGGCTTGGGAGGCGCAATTCAAGCTTTCATTATTTTCTTGATTGAACTGCAGATTAGGCTAATTTTAGGTGCCACTTTATCTGTTCCATCATCTAGTACCTCAAATGGCCCTCAGGGAGAAATGACTTGTTCTATATCAGTACTGGCAAAAAACTAAGTGAAAAAGTGCTTTTCCTCCATTCTCTTTTGGAGGTCTAGATAGGCAACTTCTAATCGATTACTAGAAAGAAACTTTCGCAAATAGCTAGACAGAGATAAAGCTCACAGGTTCAGGGTTGGGTGAGATCTTCAGATAGCAGCCACGACTTGCGTGAGGGCGATCGTAACAGTAAAGGGCATTGTGGGTAACTGATTAGAGAAGTTTGCTGTGCCAAACCGCACATGCTCAGAGACTGTCATCCACACACCTGCACGCTGGTACAACTGGAACAGAAGCACAGCGAGACACCTGCGCTGCTGATATTGTCTCGCAAGCCTTATTCGAGACGACAGATGGAGCTCAGCCAACAAACACGCCTGTCTGGGACTTCCCTACAGAATTAGATTAGATGGAAGGACTTTCATGCACGTCTAACTACAAACCCTGCTAACAGGGAACGTTCTCACAACATTCTGCCATAAAGTTATTGCAAAGTTATCAAAGTTGTTTGTGCAGTAACGTTAGAAGAATGCTTTTCTAATGTTACATATCATATCATTATCAGAAACATTATTCTTTATTTATTAAAAAATAAACATAAAATAAATAAATATTCAAATAACGTTTTTATAACCAAGCACAGGTAAATACAACGTCTAAGAACCAGACTTCCTAAAACACTTTTGTTACTCATTGAAAATGTTACAGTAACATTCTCACAATCTAAAATTATTGCTGGAAGAACGTGTGTCTGGGAGTTCAGCAAAGAATTGGATTAGATGAAATTACTTCTGTGCTCCTCTAACTGAGACAGTCAATCACAGAGACGTTTCTAAACACCCACATTTGAGAAGAACGTCTGGTATCTGCGGTTATCTGAGGTGCTGTCTGAGCAAGACAAAACAAACATGGCAATATACCGATTGCAGTGATACGTACGATGTGAAATGACAGTTTTTAGGCCGAGATGATATGGGAGAGAATAGAGACGGATTCAGAGGAGCAGATTTAAGATGCGCTGGTGCGTGATGTTGGCTCAGCCCTGCAAGTGGTTGCTGAAGTCCATGTGGATGGTGGGTCTGGCTGTTGCTTTATTCAGGACAGACCCAAACGATCAGCCCCACTGAGGGCTGGAGTTTTAAATAGAATCTTGATTCCATCAGAGACGAGTTACTAACTGATTAAGTTTGGAGAGTTTTAATGGGGAAAATTAAAATCTCTCCGCAGGGAAGGGAACAAAGAGATACAAAAGGACATGGATGCTTTATGACAGCGGTCTAAAGATCAGTTCACAAGAAAACCAGTGACAGACTTTGAATTTTTAAAACATCATGCCCTTGTTAGCTTTGTAGTGCCACAAATTTGGACTCGGGTCTAAACTCACACCCGCTGTTTTGTTGAAGCCAAGCTGCAAGCTAAGTTATTGTTTGAAGTTAAAATACAGTCTGCGCTCCACGTCTGAAGTACCAGCGAAAAGAAGCTCATTACACTTGGGCCTTTAAAAAACAGTATATATTGTTATGTATCACAATGACTCATCATTAAAAACTAGTAAGAACTAGTTCCTGAACTGAAACATGTATTAATATACAGATTATCTATCTAAAAAATGTGATTTTTTATAAAATAAAAATAATGTTAATAAACTCTCTAAAGAAACTGGACAGTTTGAGTCATTTTGTAAATGAATGAATCATCTACATACACTGATCAGCTAAATGAACTTGACTTCCCAATAAAACTTAGGGAAAGACGCATTGAAAGAGTGCTTGATTATTGCTTGATTGTTGCTTCATCTTGCTCAGATGTAACTTATTTTGTGCGATACAGGATGTAAATGAGTCCACACACTACACAGGTACCTAGCATACTGCTCATGTAACGCCACACAACTGCAGCCACTTGTTAGTCGACAGATTATTAGAGTAAAACAGCACCTTTTGAAAACTGTGCTAATGCCGTGCTTCTACATAATGCAATAATGTTAGTCACGCGACCATTACCATACCAATACTAAAACTTTTAACAAACCTCTGATTAACTTTTTATCACATGACACAAAACGGTGGAAACTTTGCTCAACAGCATAAAACCAGATTGTCTCACTCTTGGTTTTTTATACATGGCAAATAACAAAGAAGCTATAAAGCCACAACACAATGAAGAGTGACAATTTCATTTCCCTTTCTCTCCAGCAGCACTTAAAACCCACACATACATCGAGAGAGAAAATAAGGCCACGCTCAGGTAGTCTGCGGAAAGAGCGCGAGAGGACAATGGCAAATTACCTCATTTGCGTATGTTTATTCACAGGCTTGTACTAAAGTCCCTATGGAAATAACATTTTATTGTCAAAGTGTAGAAAAAAACACATTTTGTGGAATTTAAATGCAAATCCAACATGTTTCTACTGCATTGCCATAGCAGCCCTATGATGATATTAGGAATTGTTTGAGAGACCTACATAAACAAGCAGGCAAAGATTATGTCTTTTGTGGTGATGTTAGGATTTCCTCAATATTCATAAGGTCATTGGAGCAAGATTGGTATTCTACGCTTAAATTCTGTTTATCAAGTGAAAATTCAGTACAGGCAGGGGCCAACATTTGAAAATGAAAGCCAGCAGGCGACACAAAAACAGAGCTAATGAGCCAATCACACAAAACATCATTAAATTCACCCAAAATATGGCAGCCTGCTTGGCGTAACGCAAGATTATGACAAAGAAACAAGAGCGAGAGAGCGTGTTTTGACTGACGCCTGACACGCCTGGTGTGTGTAATGGTGGTTGTATATTGAGGTTGTTGTTTGTTTAGCGTCAGATCTCACTAGCGTGCTAGCAGAGGTGACGTCGAGCCTGCGGTCCGTTGGTAGGTGATTATAAATTACAGGCTGACAGAGTGAGTAATTAGAGCAGGAATTAGACTGCGCCCTCCGGGGACAAAAGTCAACTAAAGTGTGACCTCTCCCAAGTCTCCTAATTTGGACCCTACACTGTGTAAATTAATCTGTCTGCAGCCCAGAGCAGGAGCAAATTGTTTTTACAGTAATAGATATGTGGAAATTGGACAATGGTAATGAGGGTTCACGCTCAAGTACAAGCATGCAGGCAGACGAACACGCACACAAACATAAACACGCTGACATGCAAATAACCAAACCGCCCTGGACATAAAGTACAGTACTGTACATGGTGCCGTTACAGTAACGGTAAAAAAAAGTACCATGTCGCATTAATATATACTGCATGGCATATATTATATATAATATCAAAAATCATAGTGTATATATTATATACACTATCAAAATCATTCTTGCAGTTTGTTAATAATGTTAATAAAACTTCTAAATAACTAGACATTTTAAACATTACAACATTCAAAACAACAATTTTTGTACTTAAAGGAAAACTTGTAATTATTATGATAAAAAACATGGCACATAGTTCTCTATGGTACTTCTAAGAAAACCATTGCGTTACCATGATACCGCACAAGTCCCCAAAATCAAACAAACAAAGAACACCTCACAGTATTAGCATGTTACCATGTCCAAAAAGCATCATTCTTTTTCTGTAAGAGACACATTCAGGAAGACATTGAAAAACACATGCACTCAACTTCTCTCCTAGAAATACAGTCTCTCACTCGCACACATTTCCTCAGAGTTGACATCAGCAGTCAGGTTAGGCTGCTGGCTGGGAGTGTGAAAATGTTGAGTCTCCCACTGGGCTGTTTAATAAAAAAGCAGATATTCTCCACACACAGTGGTGAGCAACGCTGGCCACCCCGCCGTCTGTGGCGCACGGCTGCTAACTTATTAGTATGTCAATAACGACACACTCGGAGTGTGCTGATATTTCACGGTGTGTCACTGTGACGGCTCATGTGCGAGCGTTTGCATACGTGGCTGTGTGTGCATTTTTTCATCTCGTAAACAACATAATGAGACAATAAAATACTCAGCTAATGAGCCCGGGACCGTCTCCGCGGCACCCGCCTGCTTAAAATGCAACAGTGTCTTAGAGACACAAACACAAGGGTCTCCGAAGAAAAATCCAGGCATGTTCTTCGGTGAAAGTGCAAATTCAGATTCCGGTTTTCAATTATTGAATGTGATGATGAGCTGCTGGGCTTTTACGAGGCGTTATTTTTCAACGCCGAAAGCAAATAAAAAAATCAAACGGTCTGGGTGTGTGGAAACGCAGGCCTGTTGGTGATATTATCATATGACCTTTTCAAGGACTTGAAAGCCTCTGCAAGCCCTGGAAATATCTCAATCTCTTTGAAAAGCTCCAGGAATGACTGCGAGGGCAGGTAAAGCTGTTCTTTTTTAAACCCTGTGCCATTTCACCTCTTATTTCTTCTTTCGATATGGCAGAAATCTGCTGCTGACCTCGGCTGCTTTATCACAGATGCTCATTGAACTTCACCTTTAAATCTGTCTGCGTCCCAGAAAGGTCTCCAGTACTAGAGAAAGCTATCTTAGCATTACTGGTTATCTTAATGACATTGCTTAGCCAATCACTTGAGCTAACAGGGAAAGTTTCAGAACAAAGGCTAACATACCAAAAACATTCTTAGCAGTAACTTTAGTAAAATTTTCAAAAACATTACATTTTATACACTGTTAGTGGTATATTTTAAAAACAGAATAAAAAATGTTTTGTTACATTACATACATACAGTAAACAAAAAATACAAAAGCAAAAATAAAATACATGACTATTTTTAGTTTTACTGTTAAGAAAGATTGTTTTAGACAATGTAGTTTTGGCACCTACAGACACTTGCAGACCTACAGACACCTACAGACAGGTGCTAACCATGGGGCCATCCTAACTAATCCAGCCCTGATCCTGTGCTGAGTCCACACTATTTAAAAAAGAGAGACAGAGAGAGAGAGAGAGAGAGAGAGAGAGAGGGAGGGAGGCTAGAATAGAAGGAAAAGGAGGCTGGCGATGGATGGGGGTAATCGAAAGTGTGGAGGTGAATGCCTGGAAAATAACTCATGGGAAGTCATCAGAGGAACCGAGGAACAAATCTCTCCCGCATCTCAGTCCAGAACTGATGGGGGCCATGGAGTTCAGCGGCAGTTCATCAAAGCACAGTACATACCACATGCACACACACACAACCACGCACACACTTTCATATCCACATGTGTATCGATTCAAACATAGTTCCCCTGTCAAGCTCTCCAAATTCAACACCAGTCATTTCACTACATCTATCACTTCCTATCTCTTCTGACACACATGCAGACACACACACACACACGCTTTCAGCTTCCTCTCTCTCCTGCATTATTGATGCAAATCCATTACACTAGGCATAGCGCTGGGACAGAGTGGTCTGGAAACAGGCTCGGAGGCAGGGAATAGCCATGCTCCTGAATAAGAGCATGCAGAACCCCTCAGCCAATCACAACGCAGAGCAATCATTTCCCTTTCCAAATGTTCAAACACTCTAGGAAAACCACTTCCTCCTTGTGCACAAAGATTCACACACATGAATCAAAAGCTGCAAAATTCTGATCAGATTGTGGCTTAAAAAAAAAAGAATTTGTATTCTGCCTGCTGGGGCTCCAGGCAAAATATTCCTGGTGGAGCTGAGAACAAAATTTACTTTGAAGCAAAACACGGTAGGAGGGAGAGATTGCGCTGCGAATGCACCACCAAACCCAGTAAAAGGAACAGCAGACTGAATATTTTGGTCGTGCTATTTTTGGAACGTCACAAATACAAAAGAAGCCAAGAAGCAATGGGGTAGATGAAAGTCGGCAGAAAACAGATGTGTTTGGAAGGTCTCTGAGGCCCAGCTTTTGTGAAAAGTTGTGAAAAGTCGTAAAAGGAGGCGGCCATGCCTGGCGCTGATGGACGAGCAGAATTTGCACAGTTAATGTGGAAACAGAGCTATAGAGATGCATTATTCAGAAGCTCATGATTATTTCACGACGCTAAACAGCCTTTAGGTACATCACAACAGGTCGTGATTATGGCAAGATGTGAGGCATGAATAGAGAAAGAATGCACAAATGCCCTGAGAGGTAAGAGGTAAAAGAAAATGAAATAGTTTCGCAACTTCTGACTCCTTGTGTATCTTCTCTCTATAAGTTAAATTCAGTGGCTCACTAGTTAGTGACATCTAATGGTGCTTTCAAGATGTTTTCTGGTTCCTCAGTGTCCCAAAGTATTATATATGCACACTATATATATATATATATATATATGTGTGTGTATATGTGTGCATATATAATGTACTTTCATACATACTACATAATATTGTTGTTCATGCGGGTCAGTATAAACAACTTTGGGACTTTGGAGCCAGAAAACATCTTGAAAGCACCTTTAGACGTATATATATATATATATATACTGTATATTATATATATAGTGTACATATATAGTATATATAAAGTGTATATATATATAAACATATATAGTGTATATATATATATATATATAGTGAACATATAGTGAGAGACATACACAGAGTAGAGAGAGAGAGAGAGATGTATATATATAATGTATTTTATATTACATGTATAAATATATAAACATAAGTGTGTATAAAAGGTGTATATGAACTCAAGCAGCGATGAGATGTCATCACACGTCTGCATGTGTTCATTACAGCACGTGCGCGTTCATACGCGCAACGCAACCCATCCAGCACAAAACACTGGCGCGTCTTACGCGCGTTGCAAGGAAGCGGCAGACGCGGCGCGTGTAATGGCGAGCAGATAAGCGTTCAACGTCGGCGATGGATGCAAATCTTTGACTATTGATGGTATGAAAGAGATGCATGGAGATTAACGGGGGTGACGGGATCCGTGGACGGGAATCGTGCGTCTTCGTTTAATGGTCACTGTGGGGGAAAAAAGACGAGATCAATTTTATTACTTTAAATCAATGAGACGTATTAAATTTAACCTACAGTTCAACCTAGAATGAAAATGATGCCATTTTTACAAACTCTTGGTGGGTTGAGGTGTATTTAGGTAAAACGTGTTGATCAATTATTAGGCTCCTTGTGTTTTCCATCAAAAATAGGAATGTATGAGTTTAAGAACAACATAAGAGCGAGTAAATAATGACTGGATCATCTTTTTTTGGTGAGTTTTTCCTTATAACAGCACAAACATACAGCCATCGGTCTAAAAGCATCTAATGATCAATGTGATTAGAGCCGAGAAGAAGAAAGTTCACAAAAACAACAGTGAAGAACAGCACCCATCACTTATTCCCTCACTTTTCCTTCTCTCTCAGCCTCGCTCCCTCTCCATCATTCTCTCCCTCTCAACGAAAAGAGTGAGAAAAAAACCTTAAGAGGCAGGTGTGAGGAAGATTGCAAAATCAATAGGGCTAAATGGAGTTGCAGCGGAAGCCATTGAGTGTCCTCTCTGAGTGCTGATGAGAGCAACATTTGCCTGAAATGCCCAACAGGCAACACCCTCTTTCTCTCTCTCTCTCTCTCTTTCCAACTTAATGTGTGTCTGCCACGATATCACAGCGAAGCCGTTTTACTGGATCAATGTTGGGCCCTTAATAGAACCCACCGTTCACACTGCCGAGGGGTGAAAGCTGCCTGTCAATCAAATCATCCACAGGTGCTTTAGATCAACCTGCTGCAATGGTGACAGAAATATCGCAACACCTGCGGCCGCTCCCTTCAGCTTCTGTCTGACAGGCCTGTCAGCGAGACCCCGGAATGACACAAACACATTCAGATCCGTCGAGTTTGACAAGCACTCTGTGTGCAGCACCTCGGCTTTGTCTCATTACACTATCTAATAAACTGCACAAAAGCGTTTGTCAAAACCAAGATACGCAACTTACGGGTATAAGTGTGGAGCTTTTGTCAGGCTGCTGGTAAACAAAGTGTATCCGTGGTTCCAACAAAACTGTTACAATGAGCGTTTGTCCACATTAAGAACTAGTCCTTGAATGTATTAAGCGAACTAAGTTTTCAAAGTTCACAAGATTTATAGCATTATTAGCATAAATTATAAATTGATAGCATCAGAGGTTTGTTTAAACCACATGCCCAGCTAACAAGGGACTTCTCAGAATAATGGCTAATGTTTATACAGAGTGATCAAAAACATGCTTGCAGAAATGATAGTAAAACGTTTTTTAACATTGTCATATCAAAAACATTCCAAAGTGGAAATGCTTTAAAAATGTTTTAGGATGTAACAAAACAATAATTTTAATGTTTAAATAACATTTTTGTAACAAAGCATAAAGTAAAAATACAATTCCAAGAACATTAAAAATAACATTTCTTACAATCTAAAGTTGCTAGCTGGGTTGTGTTCAAATTTATTAAGCAAACCAAGTTTTCAAGTTTAGAAGGTTTCAAATCTTTAAAAATCCTGCAGAGTTTGTTGAATGTCAAAGGCCTCCCTCCTGTATCTGTGTTTTGGGATTAAAGATAAAAGACGACAAACTAACTACAGTGACATTTACAACAGGATAATCGGCTGTTTAGGTAACGGTGGCAAGCAGCCAGACGGAGGGGGGAAAACAGAAAGAAAAATAGATTTGTCTCATGTTGGGAACAGAGCTGAACTGTGCACTGAGATCAAGGCTTGCATATTCTGTTTACTGTCTCCAAGCTGGAGACGAACCGTTATCAAACCCTGCTAGAGAGGAACAACATGGAGGGAAAACAAGGAGACAGAAGCTACACTGAAGTGTAAACAAGCACTTTCACACCGTCTGTCTCTCTTTCTTACCTTCAATCTTTCTCTCATTTACAAGCAGATATCAGAAAGAAATACTCATCCCTACAAATATCAAGCGAAAGTGGCCATGAAAGCAACATTCGAGAAAGACACACAGAGAAATATCACAGAGGTTTTGCTTGACAGTTGAGACGTGTATATCTGCAGACAGGTTTGTGCAGCTGCGTGTCAACAGACCCCGTATTGTTTACTTCTGTTTCCTCATCACTCGTCTCAGCTCTGATTGGTCACGAGAGATGAGCCGTGACTTCGAAAGAAGCTCATTTTCCTTCTGACCTGTAACAAACTATGTGCAGCCTGCATGAACGCTGAGGCGGAACCAGCCGTCAAGCTGAGCTTACAGTCATAATCGAAGAGAAACCTCCGTCTCGCGCGCTCTACACATTTATCTGTATATAGAATAATGATATGTTGAAAGCATTTAAAAACATATAAACACAAAGAGATGCACAAAACTGCATATTGGTGACGAATCCGCATTCAATATCAAGGTTAAATTAGCGTTAAATTATTGTCAACGGTCTGATGATGCTGATATTGGAAACAAATTTTTCATTACACTTTTTTTTCCCCAAACAGTTTAATTATCTTTTCTGCTGTAGGAAACCAGAGAGTGTAACACGCAGCTACAGGGGCGACATCATTTTCAAATCTAACCGCCAGCCTCCTGAGGTGACAAACGTATACACTACAAAAGACCACAAAAACTACACAAATGGGACAGTTTTGACAGCGACACACCTGCTAACAGGGAACGTTCTCTAAATGTCGCCAAACAACCTCTTAAACGTTTTCCTGACGTTACCAGAAACACTCTTGCAGTAATGTTAGTAGTTTTTAACATTATGTATCTATTAAAACAGTTTTTCTTAAGTAGTTTGTGGAATGTTTTACAAACGTTACATAACATTATGGCTAAAACCTTCAAAACAACATTTTTTGTTACTTAAAGGAAACAAGGGAACTGTTCTTAAAAAGTTAGCACACAGAGGCATCCATTGTTTTTAAATTGTATGCTGTATATACCTTTAACCTGCAGATTTATGCATAACCACTTATTTAACCCCAATCTTTTCCTTAAACAGAAACATTTTGTATCAGAAAACAGATAACATTTGCCTCAGGTTAAACCAAACAACTTATGCAACAAAGTTTACAATCTTTATGCAGATTTCTCATTAAGAATGAATGACTTCTAACCACAGTGAGTGTGAACGCCCCTTTACAATGTGAGGCTCATATTGTGTCTCACTCATGGACACAACAACAACAGCAACAGCTCATGGAGTATCCTACGCCACATTCAAACCTCTGACCTTTTGGTTACCAGCCCAGATCATTATCCATCATGCTACACCACCAGTACATCTAGGAAATGAATGCAATACAACCATGTAACCAAATTCCCTGTCTTATTTTGGCTAATCAAACATCTGCTGTCAGGATGAGTGCAAAATTGTGGCGCTAGCAGGCATTTGGAACCGGACCAAACCCTGCTGGCGCTGTGATCTACTTACGGTCCACTCCAGAGCCCAACTTACTGTAATTGATCTAGATTATTGATTAAAGGCCTCTTAGCCTGAGATCTGTTTTGCGTATTCTGTATCCTTGTTGCTGAAGGACAGAAAGACGATGTTTTTACATGCATGCAGATGCTTTTATCCATTGCAACTATTATGGCATTCAATGTATACAATATACCATTAACATTACACCTACATTTACTCATTTGGCAGAAGCTTTTATCCAAAGCCAATGAATTCAAGGTATACTTGTGTTCCCTGGGATCAAATCCACAACCTTCAATGCAATGCTCTACCAGATGAGCTACAGGAACAAACAGTACATGTGCACCCTGGAAATCGAACCCACAAGTGCTGCTAAAGATGCTTCGCAAATTGCTCTACAGAAACCATGTACGGTGTAATCACTCAATGGACCTCAAACATCAGGCCGCATTGGTGGATTAGAAATTAGTTGAAAAGTTGCACATGTGCCTGCGTGTTTCTGTATGCGAGAATGTGCATGCGGGCATAATTTGCGGTTAAGAACTGGTGTGGGCGAAGGACTATCATTATGTTCACAGTGAGAGGTCATTGCTGTCGAGAGCCTTTCATTCTGATTACACACGTCTCAGCTCGACTCTCTGTTCTCCCCGGCAGGCATTGGGAGGCATGGCGACATTCTCTCTCTCTCTCCCACTCGCTCTCTCTGTCACATGCATCCTAATGCCCTCACTCAAAGGATTACCCCGCTAACAGTTTTAGGCTGTAAGAACATTTTCCTCATGTTTCCATTAGCAAAACTGTTAAAAATGTTGTTTTGAATGTTCTAAGATCGTTCGAGATTTTTAGACACTGTATAAAAATTTTTAAAATCTGAATTGTGAAACATATTTCAAATATGATTCAAATTTGAAGTTAAAATAATATTATTGCAGAACCATTTTTGATAACTTTGAGAGAATTTAGAGAAAAGGTTAGCCAATGTTCTTAGAACGTTCTGTTAGCTGGGTACGTTATACACAACATTAACCAATGAAAACACAGAAAATCTAAGTAAACTCAAAACACAAACTGGATTACAAGTATTGAAACGGGACTCAGAAAGATGCTGTGCTTCATTTTTTCAATTCGTCTTCTGATAATCATTTTAGGAATGACAGATCACTCGTCACGACTGAAAGATCAGTCAAACAGATAATGAATAATTCAAAAACAGGTAATTGAAAATTATACAGAGTGAACTTCCCTTCATAAATGATTACCAGAAATGGAAACAGATCTATGTGGCATTTTTTCAGTCACGCTGAGTTTCCAGTCTTGTTTATCAGGGTTTGTTGTGATGTGGACGTGTGTGTGACAGGTGCCCGCGGGCCGCTCACCTGTTCCAGCTTCCAGTGAAACTCTGCAGGCCTGAAGGAGTCGAGCTGAATGAAGTCTCGCCTCAGCAGAAACACCAGGCGGCAGTTGTGCACGTATAAAGAGTAATGATGCCTGTTCATCTCTGCATAAAAAACACACAGAGCTTGAGTCATAAAACCCGTAATGTTCCAGAGATCACACTGAGGCATGACAAAAACTTTAAACCCAGGAACAAAAACCCAGTGACAAAACTCACACAGCGGCTGGCAAAGGAAGAACTTTCAGTTAACTTCTTTTAACTCTATAGAGTTCCACTTCTAGCTCTGAGGGCTTGTTTTAAACTCTTCAAACTCAGTCTGTTAAGTCATAAACTGAGAAATAAAAGATTAGACTGCAGTCTGCAAGACTATTTCCTATTTATTTAGTTTTGGAGACGGATGAACTGACACTGTGCTATGCAACATGAAATCTGCCACATTTAGATTTTGTGAGCCAATCACATCAGCCTGAAAAATCATGTGGACTAATCACTCCACACATACAGTAAGGATGTCACAAATAACACACACATTTTAAAACCCTTCACTGGTGAGTAACTACTATACTAACTTGACTTAAAAAATAGCAGACAGGGAAAAACTGTCCAACAAAAAATATCACAACTAGAACATCATCCACAATAACATAATGAAATATTTACTTGTATCTTGCTGCCAAAAATGTATTTTCACTGCAAACATTTCAAAGGCTGTCAATGGAGAAAGATACTTTTCTCCATTGAGAAAAACAGCTTGACCGCCCCAAGCTGGCATGACCGTTTTTTTCAGTCAGTCTGTCCATAAACCTTGCAAACAGGATGTGGACCATCAATCAATCAGAGACTCTTGTTAGGACACTTCCTGCTCTTGCCGATACCAATATGTTCCACTTTCCCTCACTTCTTTGCTCAAAGCGTGTTGCGTGGGTGTGGCCTGCCTTCACCTGCTCTCTTTACCAGAAACCTCTGAACGATGAAGGTGGCCACCGCGTCTCCATCACGCGCCGTTTCTCTCCTTCACCTCAACGCTTTAGTGCCTGTTGAATTGATTAAGTTTCACACCCACTTGACATGAAGCCTGAGATCAATGAAAACGAGTCCAGTCAGGCAGTCGGCCCCATCAGGGCCACTCAGTCTCAGAGAACTGGCCCCTGACAGTCTGGGAGAAATTTCTCCCAGAGCCTCCCTGCTTTAACCTCCAGAGAACTGCATCCTGAACCGGGTTTTAATCCAGATCTAATCCAGAGCCTTAATCTCTGTTCCTAATGCCGCTGACGATTGTGCAGCACTGATAAATAAAAACTTTTCTCTGGTTCGCCTGACACAGATTTGTAGCACAGATTTTATCCGTTCAACTGATTTCTCAACAAAACCAAACCAGGAATCTGCAAAACTGATCTTAAATCCTTAAATCCTTAAAACTAATGTAGGGGTCGTGCACGCAGCACAAATTCTTGAATTCCAGCACAGCAAGATGAAATGCACAGAAATGGCACGACGCAGGGGGTCTGCATCTTTTAAATAGTCAGGATAAGAGCCCTGTCTGACATCAAATCATACAAATGTTAACGGTAATGTTCTCTAAATGTTAAGTATCAAGGTCTTGCAGTAAAATGAGTACAACATTTTTAACATTATTTATCAAATAACAAAAAAAGTTGTCCTTACGTGGAATGTAAAAAAAGAAATTGAATAATGTTCCTATAGCCAAGCAATAATGTAAACACAATGTAAAAAACAACTGGACATTTTGAACATTCATAGAACATTCAAATAATATTGTGTTAATTAATAGAAATGTTTGGGAAATGTTCTTAAAACCAAAAATTAAACACAACAACATAAACCTGTTAGCTGGGATAGTTGCTACAGTGAAGACTGCTGCATTTAATTCACTTATTAATCATTTTTAACACTAATAGATGCATTTTAATTTTAAAAAAAAGCAATGTTTAAAACATTCATGTTCATCTGGGTCTGGTGCAATAGGCACATACAGAACCGTGCACGTGACGTTTGATCCAAAACGAATCCTGTCCCATTTTAGGCTCACCGGTTTTATCTGAATTACAGAGCAATGTCTCTTTCTCAGCCCTGAGTCCTGGACTCGGCCCGTGTTTCATCCACGTTGCTATGGTAAACTGATCTGTCAGGTTCTGTGGCACAACCCACTCCGGGATATTAGCTGCTTGTCGTCCATCAAATCGGAAGATGAGGTCACTGTCTCGCCCGCTGTCTGTCAGTAAAGAAGCCGTCCAATTGGTGGATGCGCTGGGAGCTGGGAGGAGGTCTGTGCTGCCGGAGGCTGCTCCTGTGAAGATAAAAGCGCAGAGGCTACCTCAGTTACTGCGAGAGGCAACAATGAAAAATTACAAGCTGCCTGTCATAAAGAGTTAAAATCACGTTAGTTGCCCTGGCATTCAAATAAACTGTGCACACAGCACACTTCAAATCGAATTAGAAATGAAGCAAATAACATTAGCTTCCGAGACCCACATTCAACCCTGACTGAAATGTCATTTCTGAACGCAAACGTCTCATTATGAAACTCATCTCCATCAGAGATGCGGCCTAATGCTTTGACACATTGAGCTGAGGTGCTCACGCAGATGAAGTGAGTTTGAGTCTGGCTTCCTCCCTCTTGTCATCACACAGCTCCTCACTTCAATGTTTAAAGGGCAATTAACTATTATCTACGTCTTCTAAAAATGCATAATAGCTTTATGTAATGAAAAGACCCATTTTAAAGCTCCAATTTAAAGTTTTTGTGGTTTCCAATGAACAATAATTGAGGGAGTACATGACAGATCAGTGTTCAACACAATCTCCTTACCACATCTTACTCCTGACATTTTGTTTAAATATAACCTTGATATAAGTTCATGTCAGTAAAATTAAATATTGAAATCAAACTTTGATGCTTCAGATATAATAATTAGATTACAGACTTTAGCCTGGATTTCACACATATAAGAAACTTTTTCTCACTAAGTTTGTGTGCGTTTGCTTTGAGTTTCATACTGATGTCCCAAATATGCACAAGCAGAGCCACCTATCAATCTTTGATTAGCCTCCTGTCGGGCCGCCTCTCTCTGGTGCTCACTCATGCCCCTCTGCATGTTTTATTTGGGAGTACAGGAGGATATTGAATCTTTTCCCCCCACTCAGGGGTGACAGGACGGCCAGCACAGAGGGACAGAATGAGCGATGAGCATCGACGATGTCAGAGCAGCGTGTTCTCATTCCACAGCTCTGCATCACTCACTCGACCACAGCCCCACAGAGAAGCCCGTAAAGAGGCGAAATACGGCAGCGGTGCTTCTTTTAAGCTATGCAATATTCATTTCTGCCAATCGATAGCAGACGATAAATTCACCGCCGGTCTCCGAGCGATCGTCTGAGCTCTTCTGAGAGAATCCATTTCCAGCAATATCGTAAAGGTACGGGTCAATGAGATCGCATTACACAGGCAATTTCTAGCAAAACGCGAGTCTCGCCGACGACCGTTGTCATCAAACGCCCTGTCGACAAAAAATAGAAAACAGAAAAGATGCTTTTATCCAAAGGTGCACTTTTTACCAGCTTGTGTGTTGCTTTCCTGCAGCTCAAATGGTTGAGCACAGAACCGGTAACTCCAAGGTCACAGGTTCAATTCCTAGGAAACGCAATACTGAGAAAATGTAAAGCCTGAATGCGCTGTAAGTGCGCTTGTTTGCTAAAACCCACAAATGGAAAAAATCCAACCAAAACAGTGCCCACCAATGCAAGGCTTGTTCCAAAAGTACAAAACCGTGTCAATTTTCAAATCATTTCTGTTTACTCCACAGAGAGTAATTGAAATTGTCAACAAGGGGGAACAACTATTTGAGGGAAAAAGCCAAGAAGGTACAAACATCAACACACTTAACGTTTGGCACACTTATAAATCAGTAAGAGCCTTAATCATTAGACACTCATGTACTTCACATAAGAATCATTTTTGAGATGAAAGACTTCATAATGCATCAGTCTCAAAGAGTTCCTCATTAAAATGACTGATTCACTGTGGTACATAAAAACAGTTTCATAATCCAGTATATTGGACATGCAGGATGTAGAGGAAAAAACTCTCCAGGGACGCTGCCAGTAAAATTATTTATGAATTGCTGAACGGTTCAAGTTTAGGTTAGGTGAGCGGTTCAAATTGGGTTTAGAGAGAGAAACGTGAGCGTTTGTGAATTGTACAGAATGACAAATTAAACCCATTACGCCCGGGAAACCGACTGAGGGTGTTCTGGCCTGACTGCTGAATTATTTGCGCTGAGGTTGACCTTACCGCAGAGCTTTTGCAGAGACTTCTCCGAATAGGTCTCTCTGTCACAACCCTTCCCAATGTGGTTGGTTTGGAGTTCCACCATGGCTCTCACTGAAGATAAGGGGCCGTCACAGGTCTCCAGGTGCATCTTGGGAAAGAGCTGCTTACTGCCAGTTCCAGGCTCATAATCCACACGCTTGTTCCAACCTGTGGTGAAACACACATTAGCAGAACCATTTCAGAACCATTTCGGCGTCAGCAGCAGTTTAATGGAGCACACAAACACACAGAACGTTCCCTGTTTACTGCGAGGTTTTCTAAATGCTTAAAATCACCATGGCAACAAAATCTTCATGTTGTCATGAAATTGCAGTGTTTATTAAAACTGGAAAAACACGTCACACCCCCTTGAATTATTTCATAACACCTACGTCAGTAACTTCTGGTTCCCGTGGACTTTAAAAGTATATTTTACATTTTAAACTGTTGTAAAATAGCCCATATACATACAACTGTGACCGGCCATCAGCTAAACTCTTTAATAATAGCAAAGTGGATTCATACCATTAAACCTACAGTGAGGCAAATGTTTTACTTGAGGGCAAATTGCTTATTGTGATCATTAGTGTAATTTGTGTTGCTGCATTATTTCCTGCCCACAACAGCCAGAACAATATTAAAATTTGTGACCCATGCTGGCAAGTGAGTGCTTTAATATTTTAACATTTACATTTTTAAGAACCTTAACCTTAATGATGCATGATTTGTTGATGTCACAAAAAATGGGCTACACCTCTCTGAAACAGCATCCCTGCTGGCTCTGGAATCGAACCAGCAACCTTCTAATTACAAGCCTCACACGCTAACCAGCAGGTCACAACTGCCCCACAGAGCATTGGGACTGTTAGACAAGGGCTTAATATACTCAACTTTGTATAAACTTCAAAATTGACTGTAGCTTGAATTCAACTGTGTGCATTCAACTCATTTTGCCAGCATCGGTCACATTTTTGTGATACAGGCCCTTTTGTGGTTTATTGTTTTGCTGGTGCTACAACAATAAGGTTTTCAGATATCAGGTTTGTAGACCTCAGCTCTGTCTTTCAGCACCAACATAAAGGAGGTTGATTCAACTGTAGTTAAAGCAAAGGTCAAAATAAAAAGGAGTCCATGTAAAATTATTTGTTTTATGCGCTTTACACAATCAAACTTTGACAGTCGTTTGGTTATGATCGCGGTCAAGGCTAAAACGTCACAGTGTTCTTTGTATGTTATTCATACATGCTGTTATTCTTAGCTGTGTGCTCTTTATAAAACATGAAGCTTATGGTGAGAATAACCCTCAAGATAAAACATCTCTCTCTCTCTCCCGCTGGCCTTTATACAGTCCCACTGTATAATTCAGAGAAGTGAGTGCTTTGTATTCGCCTCAGCTGAAAGATGTTCCCACAGCCCTATTCCCTAACTGAATATCATATTACATTATTCATCAGCACTGCTGTGGATAAAATGGGGCGACAGTACAGTACCACATGCCTCCATCTCTACCTCCTTTTGAGGCAAAGGTCTTAAAAAAGTTCCTCATAAATATCTGAGGTGCCATTCCACCCCGTATAAACTGAGCACAGAAGCTAGAGAGTGCGCTTCAAAATGCAGGATTGGCAACAAAATAGGGCTTTTTGAGGGAAAACAAAAACCAAGAGGATCCATAACAGCATCTTCTAAAGTACTGGTTCTGCTTTTACATGCCATCACAGGGGAAGTCTCGTGCGACAACATCATGCTTTGTGAAGCGTCGCATCAAAACAAAGCCGCGTGCGTCCGGTATAATGGCTCATCTGCTCCCTGGAGAGTGAATAATTCTCACGATTATCCAAACACACCAAAGCCAGAGGCCAGACTCATTCTGTTCAATAGAAAGACCATTTGGAGACCTAGGGGTGAAGATTAACATTAACTGCTACATTAAACATTCATTGCTCATTCACAAATGTCACGAACGCCAAAAGTCAAGGCAGTGCTGCTCTGGGACTAATATCACCATAGAAATTGATGAAGTTAAAAGAACAGATTGGGTTTTCCAGGGCACATAGCAAAATAATAGGAGGGGCATCGGGGTGGCAGACTGTGGACCCCATGGCCTATTTGTGACAGGTGAATGGGCGTTGGGTGGCTAGGAATTTCACCTTGCTTAGATTCATCTGTCACTGAGAAACCATCTTGAGATGTTTACTGATGAATTTAATGCTAATTATCTAGCTTGAGGACCTTTTCAGTTTAAGAATTAGAAGTGGAGACCCAGTGTGACCCAGAAAACGACTGTGGAAAAGAGACAGGAAAACGTCAGGATGCAAGCCAGACTCAAACCTTCTTTTTTCCAGACGTCAGCTACATTACACTGTAAGTTTTATTAACTATAATTGCACTAACAGCATTACAGAAGAACAATATGAGAGCGTAATTAAACACATTGTCTTCTCTTACAGTACATGTAGTGTTAAGAATGAAAAGTCTGATTCATTTCAGTAAATTTCAAGTTCATTTGTACAGATTATGTAAATAAACAACTTGTCAATCAAATTAGATTCAGATGCATCTAGACTCATTTTTATCATTAGATGAATAAATTTATACATTATAATTAGAAGGTATTTTAATGAAAATTGTAATTTTATCTTCGTTCCTCAACATCTTGAGAAATATGTATGCGGACGATAGGAACGCACCTGTAGAGTCCGCCTGATCGACTGTGGCAGTTTTCCATGCATTCTGCCATCAATAATAGAACTGTCACTCTCAGCGGACGGCTCAGCAAGATGGCTGCCGGACAGAGGGATGGAGAGATCAGGACTGACAGAAGGGATTTGGCCACAGAGACAAAGAGAGGCTGACCAATTACATGCTTATGTAAGCGGGAAGCGTTACGAGAGGAAAGCCGCACCCTTCACCTCCACAGTGCCTGTCATGATCGTCACTCACATCTCACTTCCACCTCACTTCCACCTCACTTCCTATGAATCACACTGACAACGCAGAGCATGCAATCTCTCAGCCAATAACCGCTTATTCTCTGGGCGTAGCGGCCTGCCAGCAACTGTCAGCACATCTTAAAGCACGATCATGTTTTAGATGATACCTGCACCCCACAAATAGCTGTGACCCCGGAACAAACTGGGTGTCTTTGAGGAGAGGGAAAAGAGAAAAATGCTCCGCCAATGCAAGGAATTTTTAACATGATATTAAAACTTACATGAACCTGAGAAGATTGAGAAAAACTATAAATAACTATATATACTATATGAAACTATATACGCATATAATGTAAACTATATATAATGTAAAACTATATAGAGTGTGAAACTCTATATAACTATATAAACTATATATAAAGAAATAAATTCTTAAATTTTTACAATAAACACGGCATATTTTTAACAATTTTACATTGTAAGAATGTTTCCATTAAGTTACAAAAACATTAAAAATGTTTTCCAAGCGTACAGCTTTTAGGATGATTATTATTGTTTGCTTACAACATAAAAATAATTTTCATAATTTTTTATATGATAAAAAACATTAAATATATTCTATTAACAGAACTGAAGAACATTTTTTAACATTGATAACACTTTGATACTTTCAGAGAACATTAGCTAATGTTTTGAGAACATTTCCTTTTGGCAAGGAAATGCAATCACCACTCGTGATTACTTCAGAAAATGTAGAAACTGCATGTTGTCTGTTTCCATATAAACTTTAAAGCACTTTAAACGCTTTGGCTACGGATGAACTTTGTGGCATTGTACGTGAGAAATCCAAACAGAGACTCTCAGCGTACTGTAACATTGCCAACATATCAATATGACAACTGTATTGTGAACATTCGAGGATTTACAATACTTGCATCTAATGCGCTTGACTCTGACATTTTGGGTTGCTCAGAATGGAAGCTGCCCTTTCATGGACTAAGTCTGTTCTTGGCCAAGACAGCTTCTTTTCTTTCTCCAGGTAATTATTCATCTAAATCCGTCACCTCATACCAGATTTCTTCTCCAAACAGGTAGAACAGACTTTCTCTAATTGGTTCAATCAGCATTCTGTTCTCAGTGCGACTTCACACCCCAATCACTGTCACCTTAACAAGGCTGAGCGAAGAAAGACGAAACACAGAGACGAGACGCGTGACAACACCTGGGATTAGATTTCCATTTAAAGTTCAAATGGCGAATTTGTTCCCAATTAAAACGCTGAGTATTTTGCAAGAGAAGATTTTGAAACGACGGTTCCAATGGAAGTCCTGAGAATTATTTAAACCCTGCAAACAATGTGTACTGTACTCAAACGCTTGATGGATGCTTTGCAAAGTTTGACATCTGCTAGGATTGAATTAGCTACTTTGAAGGCGGTTTCTTCTCTGTTTTTTAAGACTTTGTCTAACTGGATCTGGAGGCAGAGAGCGAGGGGGATGTAGCAATCTTTTCTTCTTTTTCACGCTCTAACCACGTTTTCAAATGACTGTGATTACGCATCTGTCCTGCCAGCTCTGACATCCGCTTGTTAATGGCTCAACTGAAGCCTGTGAATTGAATTTATCTGCAGATATTTTCCACGCCTCAATCGATGTGTGACAGAAGGTAAACTGTGAAAAAAGCTGCCTTGTCTTTATTCTCCAATTGAATAATATCGGAAGCGTTGGCGGTGAGCTGTTTACAACACAATATGAAGATTACATGATATATAAGAGGTGCTGGTCATGTAGACCAAAAAATGAAACACCTCCACAAAAAAGGAGGAATACTGAGGTTCAGCAAAGAGGGTCTAACCCACATGGCAGGGGCCACCGGAGGGCTTCTGTTAAATGGAGAGACCAAATAGTTATGTAACAAACCATACAAAAGTACTCAGGTTTAATTAAATGCTAAAACCCACAGAAATCAACATGGACTGTTGGTCTACAACAATGTTATCGCTTTGGAGAACAGCTGTCGTCAAGCTGTCATTGTGACTTTCCCATCCAATCATTGCTGGTTTCATTTAGCACATGGCCACATGTGGATCATTTTTCAGTGGATTCTTACTGTTCCTGCTTATAATTGATCTGTTCTTGCATGTTCTGTCTTATTGGGTCCTATTGCGTCTCATACCGTTCACTGAGCAACAACCAAATAAACTGACAGTTTTTTTCAACACAGTCAGCGGCAGATATTAGCGTTACCCAAACCTTTAACTATGATAAGCCTCCCCTCACACACACGGCTACAGGCATACAAAGTACACTGAATTATTATAGCAACTACTGTACATTATTATATATAGCATATTTAATATTACTATATTAAAACTATGCAAAAATTTAACTGTACAAAATAATATCCTCATATTAAACAAGATATTTCACAAAAAAAAAATCGCACTTTTAATATCAGACTCACTTATTAAGAAGGATCTGTGTGAATAGACTCAGATAACTTGTGATGTTATATACTGAAGAGACAGTAATATAAAAGCAGAAATGTATTTACAGTACGATTTGAATGTTTTCAAAGAGCCACTGGTAGAAAATTCAATAACTGTACATTTCTATTTTCAGGTTTTGAGTGAAGGTGAGGGAAAAGCGAACGCCACATTTTCGAGGTGCATTGTGGGAAGGCGCGGAAACGCCCTGAACTGCAGCGCGGATTGTTTTCCTCTGCGGCAGATTCTCTCGCTGCAGAAACCGCATGTGCCATGCGGGTGTAATGGAGAATGCGAATCTTTTATGAATGCTAAATGTTTAACACTCAGCCTTCACCACAAAAGACGTATTGATTGGACCATTTATTTTACACTGACACTAGAATTGTGTTGTTAGTACACAGAGGGTGCACTTTGTTTGCCTGTGAAAAAACATGACCATCAACCATTATGAATCTATGAAATCTATACTGTACATGTGTGTAAACCTTTTTTAAAAAAAAAAATAACGGGTTGAAACATGAATGTTTACAGGTAATATTTGTAGCTTTTGGGAACTTAGCTGTTGGCAAACTACACTATTGCATTAACCTTCCACCACTGCTCTCTGATGAAGGTTTTAGCAGTGACTGTCTGTGCTGCACTAACCGCTGGTGCTTCTCTCAGATCACTAAGAGCAAAGAACCAGATGTTTGATATGGATTATAAATAAAATAACAATTCCAGTTTTCTGATTGGCTGCTCTAGCTGTGAAGTCATAAAGGTTGTCACCTGTTGTTACCTGAGACATTTAAGACTGAAACTTAAAGATCCATCATGATTGGTCAGTTTACTTGAGCTTGTATGCCGTCAGCCTATCGATTCATGGACACCAGCTCAGGATGCTGTACATTAAAGAAACATCTTTACACACAGAATCCATCCCTGTTCTGCACATTAGTAAGTCAAATTATTAAAACCTTCCTTAATTAGTAGCTTAACCTTAGTAGCTCATTTTGAAAAATGAGGTGGAGATTTTTTTGCTCCTCAAACTCTGGCAGAGAAGCGAGTGCTAGTGCCTGTGAGATGCTGCAGACTGAAGCTACTGCAGAGTCTCTGTGGGATGAGGAAGTCCACGGATATCGATCTATCTAGTTAAGACCACTAACAGTGTACGCCACAGAAGAGTGGAGAACAGAACAAGAGATCACAGGGTCTCTGGAAACACACTGCTCCACTGAGCCACCATACTGCCTACTTTGCAGCCAGAGTTGGGAGTTCAGTCACAAAAAACCTGAAAACAAAGTCATTAAGTCCACAAAGAAAAACATTTTCTCTGAATATCACAACAGTACTTAGACCCAAGAGAGTCTCTTGGGCATGTGTGGCTCTTTCTTCTGTGAAATTGCACAGCCATTTGCTTGTGTACTTCACAGGTAATACCAAGAAATAACACTAAAATACAATAAACTGTCCTGCAACATTAACCCAAACTATGACCAAACTGAAATGTCTGTTTTCTGTTTTTCTGTTTTGAGTTTTATGTTGCCAGCGGGCATTAAAAAATGTATTTGAAATCAGAAATGAAATCTGAGAACAATGGTATCATAGGTTATTCATTTTTAGCTTAAATAATGCCAAACAAAACAGTTTCCCTTTTCTGTTCATTCCAGGTTAAACTTTCCAGGCAGAACTTTGTTTGTCATTTTTAGCTGCAATTGGTCTCATTGCGTTTTTTACAAATAGTTTTGTAAACTCCTCACCTATACGCTTCAACTGTTTAGACCTAAAACTGGATGCATGATAAAAGACCAGCGAACGGCTCTGGTCAATGCGATATAGCGTGAGGTGACTAGCGGCTCACCCTGCCACCCAGGCTTGCATACTGGCTTCACATCGATGTGAACTGGAACGCTCTCTGTTGCCCTCTTCTGGCCGCAGTCGTACGCGGTCACCATGATTTTGTAGCGCTGCTGCTTGTCGTAGCTCAGCCGCTCGGTGTTCCTGATGTTGCCTGCGGGGAAGAAAACCAGAAAGAGAATTAACTACCGCAGAGGCTCGTAGACATGTGAGAGAATTAGTAAAATAAAATTAAAGACACACTGAGTGGAATATTGAACTTAAAAGAGCAATTTGTAAATTTTGCAGCTGCCAGATTGTGATACAGCAACAGCGAAAAAGCCTTTAAACAATAATTAAGCTCTCATACAACGACTCTGACCAAATGTTTTCAATCACCAAACTTAATTCCAAGTGCGTAAATGTCCCTGTTTCAGCAATTACAGATTGTATCTGCAAAAGAGGTTTTCAGTGGCGCTAATTAGAATATAGACAATTACATCTAATCACTTATTTTACATATTACAAGGGTCTGTTGTGGTTCATTTTCTAGATTTATTTAGACTGTGTATGGCAGCAGGAGACTGTGGAACTATGAGTTACAAACGCTGACTAGTTTGGACATGCATCACTGGTAGAACCTTCTTGGTGCTGATTTTTCCATGGCAACAACGTCTTCTCTGATTTGTTGAGAATTATGGGTAATGTATTACTTCACCAGAAAGTAATGTTAAATTACTTTAAAAACAAAACTAAAGAAAATGACTAAAGGTACGTCCGCCTGGAAGGGTTTACACGTGATTCAAATCTATTCCTGTACGAAGAGAATGAGTGAGACGGTTGCAGCGCAAATGAACCGCACCGCCTCAGAACACAAACTTTAAACACATGAACTAAAAGTGTTTGGGATGCACTTTTCATCAATCAGGAGCACTAAACCTAATCAGTCAGTACTAACACGAGCCTGTGGCACAACCTCTGTGCAGACATGATGTAGGGATCAGACGTCCGTGTGTGAGTCATTCTTTTATCAGCTATGAGCCAAAGGTATGCTGGGACTCTGTGACCTCTGGCAGGAAGCCAGACCACCTCTCAAAAGCTTTTCAGCGATGAGCGAACTCTCTCTCAGCATCTAGACGCAGCGACGGCAGCAACTGTTGCCTGACGAACGTCAACAGATTGCAGATCTTAATTTGTTTAGCTAAAGCTGCGGGTTAAAGACATAATAGCACGAATAGCACGAGAGTTTGTCACAGGACCCACATGGCCCAGACAGGGAATGTTCTCAGAACATTGGCGTATGTTCCCTTTACATTGGCGTAAGTTCTCTCAAAGCTGTAACAAAATTTTTTTGCAGTAACATTAGTATCACTTTTTAAAATGTTATATATATATATATACATATATATATATATATATATACATTTAACTTATTCTGAAGTTGTAAAACAATGACATTTTAACTTTAAAAAACTTAAACTTTAGAAAACTTTACACTTAAAAATGTAAAACAATGTTCTTACAACCAAGCAATATTGTTAATTCAACACGCAAAACATGGATGTTTTACATGAAAACATTTAAAGTAACATTTTTAGCATTTTTGTGCTAAACCTAATGCTGTTAGCTGGGTGTTTAACATTTGGCTCACTCGTTGCTATAGGCAGCAGGAATGATGTTCCGGAGGTGACTGCTAGTCCGAACGCACACCATGGCGACAGAGTTCAACTGAGGCTGAACAAGCAGCAAGCAGTTTGATGTTCTCACACGTCTGCAGGCCTGTGGTTATTTTTACCTACTGGCTGCATTTCAATGAGAGCAGCCGGGCTGTCAAGGAGACTGAAGAGGAATAGAGGTCAGTTGCTCTGGGTTCCCAGCCCAGGTCTTCATCAATCCTCAAACCTGCACGTCAACAGCCACAGGTACGTGTGTGGGGCCCGTGTCCGGCTAACAGGGACTGTTCTAGAACATTGGCTAACATTAAATTCTCTGCAAGTTATCATAAACGTTCTTGCAGTAAAATTAGTATGAATGTTACTTATAAGTTGCTAGTGGAACGTTTAAAAAATGTTACAAAATGTAAATAAAAATGCTTTAATAATGTTCTGGTAACCAAGAAGTAATTGTTTTTAATATATGGGTATACATGTAATGTCCTGTTCCAAATTATTACACGGTAGGTTCTCAAATTGCTCATTATGTTAGCCTGTTCATTTACCAGTTTATTTTCAATAGTCCTGCAGTGTGATAAATGAAGTTTAAAAGTGCAAATATTTTGAGAAGTCTCTCAATTAACAGAAGATTATAAAAGCCACACGCATAATAATTATAATGGAATTAGCAAAATGTTTCCAACTGTGCATCACACTACAGGGCATGTCAATTTAACAAAAACAGATTGTGCCAGTCACTCGTATCATTATTTTAATAAACAAACAAAAAATTAAATTAAAATAAAATTCTACAGCCAATGATCAGCATCCGCTCTCAATGCATTTTGATGTGAATTTATTTTGCTCAAAGTCAGATGAGTTATCACAACATGAGGGTGACAGAATTATTTAAAGCTGCAATCTGTAACTTTTTGGGGTTTAAAATGAACAAAAAAAGCAGTTTGATCAAGTAAATAGCAGATCAGTGTTTAAAACTATTCCCCATCTTACCCTGATTTACAACAGTAAACAATCACCTCTGATTTACTGGAAAATGTCAGACTGGCATCATTTAAAAATGAATGTGCTGTAAAAAACCTGCAGTTTCATGTTTCAAACAGAGATGGTGCCAGAGAGGCTGAAGTAACAGATTGCAGCTTTAACTAACAACAATCATTCAACTTACAAGGTGGATATAGGCTTTACCTTTTTCTGTCAGCCACCATCGAATTATCTGTCGTAAAATATCAGATCAGTCTCTGTGAAGACCCTTGACTCTAGACAGTAAACTGTGACCGCAGGCAGTGGTTAAGCTGAGATGCTTTTGTGCTTGTCAGTTTTTCTGCACGTTCACAGGGCGTCTAATATAACATGAATCCGAAAGCTGAGGCTCACTGTGGTATTTTATTTGTTACACATTCAGTTGTCAGTTTGTCGTGTTTTTAAAACAGAGATGATATTGCCTTTCTGTTGTGTCATTCAAATCGCACTGTTTTTATAAAGTGTCTTATTTATTTTTTGTTTTTCGTGTTGGCCTGCAGATGATGCGTCTGGGTGCAAAAAGAACAACAGAAGTTTTAAATCTTACATTAGAGTTTTAGTAAATTACCTCAGGACACAAAATAAATCATGAGGTTGATGATCAAAAGTTAAAAAGTCTGTCTTTTTGGATAATCACATTTTCAAACTTTGTTTAGTTCCAGTTTTAGCAAAGGGTCAAAATGAGACATTTTAGACGTACTGTGAAAGATCACTGTACATCATTCAAAACAAATAACATGCCAAGATCTTTGTGAATTCGTCTACAAATAGCCACCAAAATTCCCTCCAGTTTGACTGTCAGGGGCACAACAATGATATTTGGAATCGTCTTCCTCTCGCTGTCCCTCAACTCACAGACAATCGTCACTGTTTTCCATCTGCCTTCCTGCCTCCAACCTAACTTCATCACTGCGTGTTTCTACAATACAGCTCCAGCACCCCATCTCTTCACCACAGAGACCTCAGTGCCAGTGGGCCTGTTGTATTTAATAACTCACCCTGCCCTCTGATCCACAGTAAATTGTGGAGCCAAAAGCCCTCGGAACAAAATTCATTCTGGCGGCCCATGTATCACTCCGCACTGGCTTGGCACTAACCGAGCCCAATCGATGCCAGTCGTACTGCAGAGACTGGCAGGACCCAAAGAGGCAAGAGAAAGCGAACGAGACGGGAGCGGGAGTTTGTCTTGAGCCCATGAAAGACACGGCAGCTCTCTGAGATATCTGACACCCACCAGAGGACATGAGGAGGCTGGAGACAGAGCGATCTGTTTCTCCTATCGTCTCGCACCTCCGGTTTAACAGAGATGTCGCTGGCGTGTCTGAAACTGCCTGGCTGCTCGGATCCAAGATTACAGCTCTGACTGTCTAACTGGCCAATGAGCCATTTAATTCATTCATGCGTTGAATGATAACAAAATAAGACATCATTTCTGGGCCTATGAATGATGGAATTAAGTAAATGGATGCTAAAATTGGATCAAATTCAATCATTATTCCCACCTAGAAAGAAATTACAGGTGAAGCATAGAGGTGAGAAAATGATTTGCAAGTCTTGGCATCAGTTTTTCACTCGCTAAGTTAGGCACAAGCAGTGAGGAAGACAGGAAATGTGTGTGTATTAAATGATCCAGTGCAGATGTTTGTTAAGCTTCCTTCATTTTGCATGTAAAAAAATTGCACCACATTTTCACAGCGTTTATTTATACACCCAAACCAGTGGAAACGAATGTAATATTTTCACAACGCTGTGAGGTTACTTTTGGTCAAAAATCAAAACACAATGAAATCAGCCCCTAAACGTGTTTTAATGACCCTTCTGCTCTGCTAAATTATCGCTGCACCTCTGTGAATAAAACCATAATTACGTTTGTGCTATTTACAAGACTAATGATTAATGATGTGATTTTAACCAAGCAATCAAAACTGGATGTTTTAAATGTCCCCACACCGATAAAAACGTTAAGCGAATGTTCTTACAGCATTCATCTTAAAATTGTTAGCTGGATGTTTGTGTGCACATCCGGTCTCACCATTGCGATCGATAGCAAACGGCGTTTCCTGCGTGACGATCTCGTAGTTGCAGATCTGGCTGTATTGTGGAGAACAATCTTGATCCCATGCCTCCACCTGCAAGATGCTGTCGTAGATCTTGCCCTCGGTTACTGTAGCGTGGTACTGAGACTCCCGGAACACGGGGGAGAACTCATTTACATCATCCACCTGGATGTGCACCACCGCCCTGCGGGAGAACCGACAGGAACAAAGAACAAGCAGTCAGGGTGATGAACAGGCGAGATGCTAAACTTACAGAAGGAAAGCGCTAATAGACCCGAGATGAAGATACAACACCTTTCATTAGCGAATCGTGTGACTAATGAAAAGCTCAAGGAAAATAAAGATAGGGAAATTAATTTCTGTGCGCTACTGAGAATTTACATCCGAGGGTAAATATTTATGTTGATGCTATAATATTTATGTTGATGCAAAGATTTCAGTGTTTCAGGTGAAATAAAAGAGATAAAAAGATGTGAATGAAAACACATGGCAGAAAGAAAGCATGCTTAAGTAAAACTGTGTATGTAATGGGGAAAATACAGTGAGATTTATTAAAGTAACATTTAATTAGTTTTTAATGTGTTAGCAGTGCAAAGGTTGTGGTTCGATCTGCAGGGAACAGATGTACTGAAAGGGTTAAATTCAATGTAAGTCACTTTAAATAAAAGCATCTGACAAATGCAAAAATGCAGAATTATTTAGATTTAAATTGTTGTTTACCAACCTTGTGTTTCTGACAAAAATAGTGATGAAAAATGTGATGATTATACCTTATGACAGGAGACATAAAATTTGCCTCAGATTGTCTCCAAAACTGTACAGTTTGCACTCGGTTTCAGCGTTTGTGACATAAATTCTCACATTGTCATACGTCTTCCTAAATTGAAACATTAAGTTAATGGGCCTTACGTTTCAATGATTCTCTGAGGTCCTTTACACCCACACACACACACA